>PVJS01012309.1:11505-44219 GCA_004027185.1 Glis glis | reverse complement strand
GTGCGCCACCACGCCCGGCTCCTTATCCTTATTTTAACCTGCTCCTCAACTCCTGGAGTTCTGATTTTATTGCTTATCACATGTTTAGCCTCACCTACACAAAGGTAAACCAAACTGTTTCCTCCTTTCTGACTTAGAAACTTCCTCACCACTGCTGGCTCAGGCCTCCTTGGATTAACTACAGCACACATGAATGGTATAGTTTGATTTATCTCCACCTTAGGAAAATATCTGTGTATATTCTAATCAAAATGCTATTAAGAAAAAGAAGAGTGGTGAGTTAGGTAGACTTGAGTGAAACTTAGATATGTATTGACAGTATGTAGATAAATAATAAGAATTATAATTATAATAAATTTTGATGAGCATTTGTTATCTCCAAGTATTGGTGCTAAGCATTTTACATGGTTTATTTACCTTAATCTTCACTATAACCTTATGAAGGAAGATATTATTTCATTCCTATGTATGAGCACATGGAGGTATAAAAATAAGTTACCCAAACACATATGGTTTGTATTGGGACACCACATTTAAACTCTGCTCTGATTTATTTTAGTTGATATACTGATTAACATTACTTTATAATTCCTCAATCCTGGCTCTACTATTAAAAGTGGTCATAATATCAAACAAGTAATAACAACAGTTTTATGGAGTAAATGCTATGTCCCCCGCCCCCAAATTCATATGTTGCAGCCTTTACTCCCAATATGCTGTTAGTAGTAGGCAAGAACTTTGTGAATTAATTAGGTTCAGATGAAGTTATGAAGGTGGTATCTCAGGATGGGATTAGTACTCTTTTGAGAAAAGCAAGAGGCAGCAGAAATCCCTCCTCGGACCACTTGAAGATACAAGGAGAGGGCAGCTCAGCACACGCCAAGGAGAGAGCTCACTCAAGAATCAAAACTGCGCTTGTCCTTGGACTTCTGGCTCTACAACTGTGAGAAATAAATGTCTGTTCTGTCAGTCACCCAGTATGTGGCATTTTGTTATGGCAGCCTGAGCTAAGACAAACAATAATGGTAATAGTAAAACACAAGTAATATGCCTCATGTGCTATTCAGGAGTCTTCTTTCTTTGGGACCCCACCATCCACATTATTGATTTGGACCTCCTCCAATTCCATGGGCTGTGAAACAGCAAGATCTCTCTGCCATCATTTTATTTTTTCATGTTCTCTCTTATATTTCCATGACCTCTCTGCTTCCTAGGCCTATTTTATGGTGCTATCCCTTGATCTAAATATGAAGCTTAGCATTTCTTTGAGTATAAAACCGAAACTCAAATCCACTAGACTAAAACGTGTACAGACAAGAGACTTTGCTGAAGTTTTCTTGTTTTTGTTTTTAGGGAGGGGATGCTGAAGTGGGGCTAATGGTGAAGCAAGAAAAAATGTTAATCTCTATTAAAGGCTGAGACAGGAGGATGACAGGTTGGAGGCCAGCCTCAACAATTTAGCTAAGCCCTCAGCAATTTAGTGAAACTCTGTTTCAATGTAAAAAATGAAATAGGACTGGGAGAGTAGCTCAGAGGTAGAATGTGCCTGGTTTCCACAAAGAAACAGACAAATGTATTAAGCATCCTATTTCTAAAGTATTCTTGTGAAATACTAAAAATATTCACAGTTTGTATAGTTTTCTGTGATTTTTACAACACAATGCCACAAACTGGGTGACTTAAAACTAAAACCATAAATTATCTCATGGCTCTGGATGCCAGAAATCCTAAATTGGTATCACTGAGACAATGTGAATGTGTCAGCAGGTCCAATTTCCCTCCACATATCCCAAAGGGAGCACATCCCTTGCCTCCGGAACCTTCTGGTGGCCACATGACTCTGATCTTTGCTATATCGTTACCCAACTTCTCATTTTTGTATTGTCTACTATCCCTTTGCCTTCCTCTCATAAGGATATTTGTGATGACTCTAGAGCCTACCCATATAATCCAGCATAATCTTCCTGTGCTGAGATATTTAATTTAATCCCATTTGCACTGGTACACCCCATACTTTCTTTTTTCTTTTAAGGTGGCATTTACAGGTTATAGGGATTAAGACGAGATGTATTTATCCATTATTCAGCCTACAACAACACTGTTCTCAACTAATTCTAGCCTATTTCCTTCCCTCTGCCCTCTCAACAAGTTCTTTCAATGACTATTTGGGGGGAGGTAGCTTCTATTATACAAGACAAGGGAACAGTCCTCAGTCTTTAGGATCAAATACTCATCTGTTGAGTATTCATCAATACACTCAATAGATAAAAGCATACAATATAACACAAGAATAATAAATAATCAAAATATACTGAACAGAAGCCATGATCCTTATAATATTAGAATTTATTTTCCTCTTACTAAAAATAGAATATTTTCCTTAAAGCATCTCTTAAAATCTCATGACTACTTAAAAATAATTGCAATATCTTAATATTTTCATAAGAATTCTGAAAAGAATTTGTTAGTTTCATTATCTTAAAGATGTAACTGGAGTCAAAAGATAACTGTGTACAGATATACAGTTAAGAAGTTAGGAAGGGGCAGACTTAGAGTTCCTTTTTTTGTTTGTTTTGCTTTGTTTTGGTACTATAATTGTACCTCTGAGCTATACCCCCAGCCCCATTTTTATTTTTAAATGGGGTCTTGCTAAGTTTCTGAGGCTGGCCTCAAACCAGAATTAGAATTCTAAAGCAGAACTACCTGACTCCAAGACCTTGGCTTTATCTCTAACCTTACTGCCCCTTAAGGTTCAGTTTTCTACTCTATAGAAATAGATAAACTATTGTTAACCAGATATTTCTCCAAAAAATTAAAAGAAGCAATTCAGGTAAAAGTATGTTGTATGCTATAAGTATATAAATTTTATGCACAAAAGGTACCACCCATGCCAGCATCACAGTTTCTGTCCCTGTTACCATCATTAACAACCTAATTGTCACTACCACTGCAAACTCCATCACCATCATCACTGCTACTGCTGTTGTGAGCATTGCCACTGCCTCCCTTCCTGATCACCACTAGCACCATTACCACCATCATGACTAACCACTACTACAGCCGTCAATACCATGACTGCCATCACTACCTCCACACTGCTACCACTACCACATTTCTAGAAATGTACTGAAGGTGGCCCACAGGAGCTGATTAACATGTCTTCCAAGTCAGCTTCCATGGACATATTGGTAGTTCAGTATAGGCATGGTAGGGGTATTCAGCCCTTGAAAATGGATAAATACTACACGCCAGGGATATTTATTCTCCAGTACACCAGGAATCCCACTCTCACTACTATCATCTCCAGAACCACCATTGTCACTACTGCTACCTCCATCATCACTGCTCTCATCCCCACCACCACCACCACCACCTCCACTCCTACTCCGTCCACTAGAATCACATCATTCTCAATATCATCAACCAATTGTGACAGTTACCACCTGAAAGATGAAATTTCTTAAATAATTCAGCATTCCATTATGTCGCTATACTTAAGGGGAAAAAAGTAAGTTTTGGCCTTGGTACTTGAGCCTATTTTTTGAGAGTTTTGTGAAAAGAGGAAATAAGAGAGGGGGTGGGAACAAGCTCCAAGCTCAGCATCCTTTCTGGCTGTAAAACATGCAGTGAGGTTTTGCTGGATTTATTGAACAGGCAAAGTCTATCCAGACCAAATCCATTAAAACAATCCTGCTGGCACTCTATTATTTTCACATGAGTTAAGCTGCAGATTGCTTGAAATACATTCATCCCTGGGAATAGGAGGAGGGGGGATGATGGGTAAAGCTGACATGTCTGCATACCAGGGGAGGTTTGAGGCTGCGAGCAAGGAATCTCCTCTTTCATTACAGCATTGGACAGGGCTAAAGAGCGAGTTGATTATAGCTTGGGATGCTGCAAACAAAAATGTTATTCTTCCCTTGGAGAATAAAAAAGAAAAGACACAGAGGGCAGATAGTAGTTATGTAGGAATATTTTTTTAAACATTGTGAACTTTGTCTCTATAATGCCATATGGCTGATTTTATTTACATTTTACTAGTAAATGCAGTGAAGTTTAAAAAAGTTATAAAAGCTGGTACAGTGATATATAAAGTCCTCATTTTCCCAGGCCATCTTACTCCCTCAAATATGGTAGCAGAGATAATATTTGAGACTTAATAGGTCCCAAAACAGAGTCAGAACTTTTCATGTCTATCTCGTCATATGATCAAAGGAAACTTGAAAAATAGTCCTTGTTATCACCATAAGACAGTCCAGAAAATGGACATTTAGAGAAATTAAGTTATTTATCCAAAGCAAATCAACTAATAAAAGTCAAAACTAGAATTTAGATTCATAGTACAATGTTCTAAACACCATCTACTATTCTCCCGAACTCTAAACTTTTATGGTGTTGGTACATATATATTCATTGGGAATTGAGTCAGACTTTTTTTCAGATTTAAAATGTTCTTTGCATCCGGGCATGGTGATGCATGCCTGTAATCCCAGTACTTGGGAAGCTGAGAAAGAAGGATTGCTGGTTCGAGGCCAGCCTCAGCAACTTAGTGAGGCCCTCAGCAACTTAGCGAGACCCTGTTTCAAAAAATAAAAAGGGCTGGGGGTATAGGTCAGAGGTAGAATACTCCTGGGTTCAATTCCCAGTACCACAAATACACACACAAATGTTCTTTGCAGGTAGGGCTGTGATGCACACCTGTAATCCCAGTACTGGAAAGTCAAGAGGATTGCAAGTTGAAGACCAGCCTCAGCAACAAAGATCCTGTTCCAAAATAAAAAAATAAAATAAAAAGGGGTGGGGGTGTAGCTCAGACATAGAACCCCCTGGGCTTAACTTAGTTTTGTATTTTCATGTTATAGGCTCAGTGCTTTGTTTTGGATTTTTGGTTTATTAACTGCTTCAACTAATGTCAATTTGTCTTGTATGTGTGGTGTTCAGGCTGATCACTGAACATACTTCTGGAAGACTGCCTGTACTTAATCCAATACATTTGAAAACTGAGGCTTTATTCATTATTGTGCACATTAAGATAAATTAATTAGCTGAAACTTTGAGGTTGTTTTCAGACAATATCATTAATTGTCCTAATTTTGTGAGTCTCCCTAACCCTCTTCACAAACCCTATATTGATTCTAATTACTGTTCCTTATGCTACTATCATCTAAAGTCTTGGTAACAGCAATTGCATGATCATTAATCTTGAATTTTCTCTATTTATTTACCTAAAGCAAGATTTAAGCAAGTAACTCATCTTCCTTTAATCAGCTGTCACCTTTTGCCTAATGCCGGTAGGAGAAATAAACTGTCAGTAATCACATGATAGTAGAAACAATTTAATCCCAGACTAAGGAATCCCCAGTTGCTACTAAAATGCATTCAAGATGATGTTTTGGCAAGATTTTTCTTTCTGTATCCTCAGTATTTCTTTAGTCTATTTTTTCTCTGCTTTCATTGCCAAGATTCCAGAGACACTTCATTTCCTTTAGATGGATCCTATATTATTAATGTAGTCTTTAAATGTGTCCTCTCTCTCTTTTCTTTTTTTTTTTTTGTTTGTTTTTGCTACTGGGGATTGAACACAGGGGCATTTTACCTCTGGGCTACACCCCAAGCCCATTTTATTTTTTATATTGAAACAGGGGCTTGCTAAATTGCTGAGGCTAATCTCGAACCTGTGACCCTTCTGTCTCCGCCTCCAAAGTACTGGGATTACAGGTGTGTGCCACCACGCCCAGTTATGTTTCACTCAGTAAGAGTTATAGCATGACCAAGCTTGAGGTTCAGTCTGTAACCTTTTCTGCAGAAGTGAAGGGAGTGGCAGTATGGCTGAAATAATGTGCCTGTGTTCTTTCTTCCTGTGCCATTTACAGTTATTTAAATATCAGTCTTGTCATAGGCACTGTCCTTTTTGCAGAAGATACAGAGAAGAAAGAGTGACATGTGCCATCACCAGCGATGCAGAAGATAACATTAACAGTAATTCTTCAGAACATAACCAGTACTAAAACCATTAAAACTAGTTTTTTTCTATGCACATAGAGGTCAAGTGGGGCTTAGCTTACCTCATCCATTTATGGGGAGAGTGGTACACGTAGGAAGGCTTAAGACACTATTAAACCAAATTTCCAGCTCCTTTCTGATCAAAGCATATAGACATTAGGTAAAAAAAAGGGGGGTGGCAGAAAAGAAGGAAAATTAATTCCCAAGCATTTTATGGGTGTGATATTTAATTTTCACTTTGACCCTAGTAATTAAACATCAATTGTTACCATTCCAAACAAAAATCCAAGAAATTATGTAATTTGCCCAAGGCTATCACTTAGCAAGTGGTCAAGCAATGATTTAATTCTATGCCAATATGATTCTCAGGTCTATGTTCTTGCCTGTACTAGTGGTTTCTGGGTTTATATGTGTGTAGGGAGGACAGGTTCATTTCCTGAATGAATGAAATATTTTTTAAATAGAGAAATATTATAGGATTTCCCATATCATATTTTAGAAAGCAACTTTTTTTAAAGATAACTATTAGCAAAGCTAGACACATGCCTGTAATCCCAGACAGAAAGATTTCAGGTTCAAGGTCAGACTCAGCAACTTACTGCGGCCCTCAGCAATGTTTTTGTTGTTGTTGTTGTTGTTGTTTAAAAAAATGGAATAGAGTTGAGATGTAGCTTAGGGACAGACTATCGCCTGGATTCAATCCCCACTAACACACACACACACACACACACACACACAAACTAATAACAACTATAAGCTATTTAAAATCCCATTTAATAAATAGAAGGAACAGAAAACTTAGACCAGAAATTAATAGAACCAAACTGTTAACCTTTCCAAGAAAGGACAGTTGACAACTTCTCTCTCATTAAAGAAATATACTACATTTTTCTAACATTTATCTTTTTCAGACTTGTGAACACTTCCTTGTGGATCAGCATTTGGGAACCATTGTACTAGAATAGTAAGACATTTCATCTTGGAACAATTAGCTGGGCATTTATTAGGGCATTGCTAGTACTCAGAGGGTACCCAATGTGCTAGCACAAATGGCTGACTCCCCAGGCCACCTGTATTGTGAAGTTCTGTCGTAATTTACACATAGGTCGACTCCGCACCTCTATCAAGTATTCATTGTGTGTGTGTGTGTGTGTGTGTGTGTGTGTGTGTGTGTGTGTGTTTGTGTGTTTGGGCTAATCATGGAGGAGAGAGTGAGCAGCCAGCCATCTTTCCCATCTTCTTAAGAACTAATGGTCAGAGTGAGAAGGAGTAGAGGGCCTACAATTAGGATTAGAAATGCCAGCTTCCCCCTCTGGTTCTTTTGGAAAAAGAAATAAAACTTGCCAAGTGCCCCACCGAGCGTCTCAATATGAAGTCCTAATTCAAATACTTACTACCTGCTGCTATCTGAATTTCCATTTAAAAATAATTATCAAAACCATATGGGTTGAAAGGGTTGGGGGGAGTCTCAAAATGGAAATATGTAAATTGCAATAACTTTGGCCTTTTGCATTTGGCGGGAGTCTCCCCCAAGCCCTGAGCTTCCCCCTGTGCCTTTTTTAGGATGGTTTCCCATGCTGCTGTCCCAGCAGGGCTGAGGCCACGCCTTCCCCTTGCAATTCCTCACTGCAGGTTGGAGCAGTAAGATCCAGGGAGGTTAGTTCTCTTGGTCCTAGTGTCGCTCCATTCATTTCTCAGAATCATTTTAAGCTCTTCTGTGTGACAAGTCTTTCTTACCTTCTTTCTCCACTAGCAGGAAAATTACCCAATTTGTCCATGTGTGTTGCCAATATGCCCTGTGCTAATTTCAGTGAGAAAATCACTATCACTTCATAAGTCTACCTGGCCATCTGCTCCACTACATTGAGAACTTAGTATAGTTTGAATGTCCACTGCAAAACTCATGTCAACTTAATTGCCATTGTAATAATATTAAGGACTTGGGCCTTTAAAAGGAGATGAATGGATACATGCTGTAACTGTGGGGGTGGATATTTGGTAAAAAGGCTAAGTTTTCTTATTTTCTCACTCTGTCTCTGTGCGCTTGCTGGCCCTTCCTCCATGTCATGACCTAGCACTCAGCACAAGGGCGCTCGCCATAGGCTGATGCTGTGCTTTTGGACTCCCAGCCTCCAGAATGTGGCCCAAGTACATTCCCATTCACTATACACTGTCTAGTTGGTGGTACTGTAGGAGAGAAGCAAAAAAGTATCTAAGATTGAGCTCCTTGAAGGCACATCTGCATCCCTCACACCCACCCGCTACCTGACATATTCAATAAATGGCTATTCAATGACGAGAGACTACCAGCAATCTGATTTAAGTTATGCAGTAATCAAATGGATTTCTAAATAGATTAGAAAGGATTTATGATGAATTCTTAAACCCAAATGGAAACCATTTAAGAAAGCTTTTCACTGACTATGTAAATGTATAGAAGGTAAGTAATGAAGAATATTTCTAAACTAGATGCATTTGTGCCATGATATTGTTAAGTTTACATAATATGTGTGTGTATGTATGTATGTGTGTGTGTGTGTGCATATATATATATATATATATATATATATATATATAAAGAGAGAGAAAGAGAGAAAGAGAGCGCGCGTGTGCCAGGTGCGGTGCTGCACACCCGAAATTCCAGTACTTGGGAACTTGGGAGGCTGAGAGGAGATCACAGGTTTGAGACCAGTGCGCAGTTACCTAGTGAGACCCTGTTTAAAATTTAAAGATAAAAATATCTAGGATGTTGCTTTGATTTAGAAAGTTCCTGGGTTCAATTCCCAGTACCACCAAAAATTATATATATAAAACTCTAGGGTGGAAAGACAATAGTATTGCATAGTAACTAGACGCTTATTCCATTAATGTTTGGACATTGTGAGGGCATAATTTTTATTGTGACGAGGACTTCTTTTGGAGACTATAATATAATACTTTCACTCATACAAGTAGTAACACTACTATGAATTTTAAATACAAGATTCTGAAACACTGGTTTTCATATGAAATCATACCACAATTTATATCTCAGAGAATTATTTTAATATACTGTCATAGACATAAATTATATATCTAACTCTGGATTATTTAATATAGTAGCCACTAGCCATATGTAGCTACTAATTTTCCAGAACATGGGTTCCAAATTAATGTGTGTTGTAAGGATGAAGCACACACTGGATTTGAGGACATAATATAAAAAATGTAAAGTATGTCAGTATTTTCATATTGATTATGTGTTAGGTTTCAATGTTTAGGACATATTGGGTTAAACAAAAGGGAGTTTCACTGGTTTATTTGTACTTTCTAAAATATTAGTACTAGAAAATTTTAATTATGCATAGCTCACATTTTATGATTCATATTTTTCTTTTGAAGAGTGCTGATCTAAACAGCTTAAGTGGGTAAAGGAACATGGCTATATAGTGTGTTGCTTTTGAACCTTGGGTACCAAAAACAAAGAGTGGCAGTGTCTAATTTCATTATGACATCTTTATGTAGAATCTACCATGCATCAAATACTGTGCAAAGCACTGGAAAAGTAACTTTGATCAACAATCATGATCCCTGGTGTCACAATAAATACCCTAGTGAAGAAGACATCTATTAATAAATAACTAATTGAGTAGCTAATATGACTGATGTGGTGCATGGCACAGTGATAGATATAATGAAGTATACAAGTCCAGGCATTTATCTTCAAAGAATTTTCAATGTCAGGTGCATGCCTGCAATTCTAGTACTTACGAGGCTGAGACAGTAGGATCTCAGGTTTGAGACCAACTTCAGCAACTTAGTGAGACCCTCAGGAACTTGGTGAGACCTGCTTCAAAATAAAAATAAAATAAAACTATTAAGGGTTGGGGATGTTGCCCAGAGGTAGAACACCCCTGGGTTCAATCCTCAGTGCCACACATACACACACAAAATGAATTTTCAAAACAGCCAAATATATTTCCTTATAAAAATGAAAACACTATTCCACAGTGACTTTTTCTATTTTGCTATTTTTATCCAAGAATATTTTTTAAATTGTATTTAACAACAGCTATTTTAAAAGTAATACATTCTCAATTTTCTGGAATATTTAAACCTTTACTTTGGTTGTTGTAGAAGCTTGGTAAGTCAGCATGTATCGCTGGAGATATCACTAGACTGGTTTACAGATTCCTGAACTCCAGATCTGATTTTGTCATTACTATAACATCTTGGACAATTGCTTGCTTTCTTTCCACTTACTGACTTTATGTTTAGTATAACAGTGTTGGTCTAGGTAATTTCTGAAGCAGTTTGAAAATTTATTGCCATAAGTGAGAGTCAAATTTGATTACATAGTAGTGGTTATTTATGGGCCAAAGTGTCTAAAAAGTTCAAAATCCTTTTACCCTCTAAATTAGCAAGGTTTCACTCAGCAACTTAACCAAGGACCCAATTTCCCCATCTACATACCTTATTTCACTTAGAGGCTAATTGATCCTGAATGGCTACGAGCAACATTCCTTGTGCACAGCCAGTATGACAGACTGGTCTTGCTTTAGCATTCCCATCTCAAGTTCTTAGATTCAGTGTGACTGGAAAAGCTTACAGTGTATGTCCATTTTCAGACCAAACTTCATGAGCGATACACCTTGACTGGCTTAGTTTAGTTCACCTGTTTTGCTTATGAATTCAGAAATGAATTCACTTTATCTGAAACCACATTGATTCCTAAATAGGAACTTTAGCTGTTATGAAAGGGAGAGAAGTAGCTGATGTAGAGGCAACCCACAAATGACTTGATAGACTTATTTAAACTGTTTTTTACTGCATTATCTCATCTGCAAAATAACAGGGGTAATATAATATTCAATGCACAGAAACAATGTGAGGGAGAAACAAGAAAGCAAATATGAAATTTTCTAGTACAGTAAATAGTTTACAGAAGATATTTATAAAAAATAAATTTTCAGGCACTCATTCATTCTATTTGTCTGAGAGTCTGCTAAATTCCTCATTTCCCCGTTCCTCACAGTATTTGTCTATAAAATCCAAATGTGGAAGCTTCTCTTTTGGCTTATCCTGAGAACCCTAATGAGAATTCATGGGTAACAAATATAAATTGTGTGAAACTTTTTGTATATCAACATAACTGCGCTTATTTCCCTTGGAAGCTAAACTATATTGGTCTTAGTGTGACTTAATGTCTAAAGATATATCAGTTTCCCCACATTGACTAATTGCTATTTCCAGCAACACATCCTGAGAAAAATGTTTTCACAATATTCAGCAAACATACACTGATTTCTCTTTCTGAACTTCCTTGTAAACAACTTATCAAGCCTTCCAAATTCAGACTGTCATTAATAGAGTACAAGCAGGGTAGTAATTTTTTAAACTGCTGATGTAGGATAAACACCAAACATAAATATCCATGCCTTTCTCTATATCTGAAATGCACACTAGAAGCACAAACATATGATCCAAATTATATTGTTGCAAAAATAACCAGAAAGTGCGTGTTAGTTTTCCCTGAGTTCTGTAAATGAGCTTCAATTACACATATTACTACCCATGGTGATTCTATTACAAAATGACTTTGAATTCATCTCTACTGCAAGGAACCAACAATCTCTTCAATTCAAAAAGAAACTCAATTTTGTCCCTCTTTTTGCTGATTCTTCTTTTGCATTATGTCTGTCAATGAAACCATGATCTGCTCAGTTGGTGTGTGTGTGTGTGTGTGTGTGTGTGTGTGTGTGTGTGCGTGCGTGCGTGTGTGTGTCTGTGTGTGTTGCTAGGGATTGGACCCAGAGGCTTTCTACCTCTGACCTACACTCCTATTTTTTAATTATTGTTTTGAAATAGGGTCTTGCTAAGTTGCTGAGGCTGATCTTGATCCTCCTGTCTCAGCCTCCCAGATATTGGGATTATAGATGTGTGCCACCATGCCTGCCTGTCATATTTTTTAATAAATCAGTGGATCCAGGTTCATGGAAATCCCTTGGAGTCTAATGACTGTTTGCCTGCATGTCTTTCCAAATTAATTCTTTGAACACTGAGCCTGATTCAGCTTCACATCCCCAGCATCTAACACAGTTTCTAGCTCATAGTACATGCTCATTAAATATTGGCCGAACTGAGCAGACATCTAATTTATCCAAATGCGCCTGGTCTCTCTCCATTTGAAATCAAGCTGCATCTTGCAGTCAGATTAACTTCCTGAAAGCATAACTCTGTTCATAACATTCTTAATGAGTAAAATAAAAGCTACCATTTGTATAAATTTTATTATGCTTCAGGGTTATTCTGTTCTATGACCCCATGACAAACTAATATTTCCATTTTCACTGATGAGGAAATTGAGGTAAAGTGAGGTGAGGATACAGGTTGAGCTCTCGGTTTCCGAGGTGCAGATCTGTGCATAAATTCACAACTGTGTGACACCAGAGCCTGTGGTCTCCACTAAGCCACTTGTCTTTCTCAGCTGAAATACTACTGTAATGCCTTCCTAAAACAACATGTCATTTTAGGACAGGAACTAAGCCAATTTGTGAATGGCTAGTGAAGCCTTATAACTCTAAATGCAACTTCTAAGAGCTTAGTAGTAATGCAGTTTATCAGGCTCCAACCCAGACCTACTGAACCAGATTCTACACTCTGACAAGGTTTCCAAGTGATTTGTAAACACATTAAAGGTTCAGACTCATATGTCAAAGTAACACTGATCACTGGGCACCAGCATTGATTTACCAAAAATAAGTCATGTTAGCCTAACCTCAGCTCTCTATTTTAAAGAGCTATCCAAGACATTGCTCAGGGAGATAGGGGGATTTTAGGAATAAATTGCATAAATATCTAGGGATACATTCTAACAACTGGAGGCATTTTTATTCATAAAAATCATTGCAGTTTGTAATCACATATTTTCAGTATGATTATTTGCCTACTAAACTAACTAGGCTGAAAGTTCTAATGGGCAGAAAACCTGTGTGTTCTGTTCAACATTATTTTCCCAGAACAAAGCAGAGTGCCCAGGACAGGGTAAGAATTCAATATTGATGTGCCAAATGATGGATGAGTTTTTCCATGCTTCATTTTCTTCATTTATAACATGAAGAAAATTATAAAGACTACTGTTTGAATTAGACTTTGATTCATAAAAACTACTATAAAATGTGGTGGCTCCAAACAACACTAATTTCTCATTTCTTCCAATTCTGAGGATGAGCTGGGCAGTCACTGGTGTCTTTGCCTGGTCTCACACATGTGGTTGGGTCAGCTGGTGTGTCAACTGTGCTGGAAGGTCTATGCTAGACTCATGTCTGGTACCAGGTGCTGGTTGTCAGGTGAGATGCCTCAGTTCTCCACAGGGCCCCTTATTTTCCAGTAAGCCTGTATGAGTTCCCTCATTCTGTACATTCAGGGCAATATTGCAAGAAACTAAAACAAGCTCCTTTAGGGAGTTTTGAAGCCTAGGATACCACGCAAGCACAGTGTCACTCACCACATTTTGCTTCTTAAAGCCAGATGTAAGATTATTCTAGTTTTAAGAAGGCAGGGTAAAGTCTATACTTCTTGATGGGAGAGACAAAAAAGCCAGATTGCAAAGGGTATTTACATAGGAATTAGTCATTGAGTTTGGGTATTAAATAATATACAACTTGTTTCCAGGGTATTGTGAGAGTTAAAAAAACAAAGGTAACATCTGTAAAGCACTTGACGTAGCTTATAAACCACAGGGATTGTTTCATAAATGGCAGCTATGTCATCTACATCAGATGGTTTTTGAGTAGAAAGCAAAGAATAAAGAATGCAGATTCAGATATACCCCACACAGAAATGACCTGCCTCAGAAGCAGGGTTTTGTCATCATTGCAAGTACTGAGACCAGCAGGATTAAAGGAGAGAACTTGGAATTAAATTTATCACTAAATAAGGAAATGTCTAAGATTCAGTCTTTGAAATTGTTTCTTAAAATTTTTATTGAGCCGGGCGTGGTGGCACACGCTTGTAATCCCAGTACTTGGGAGGCTGAGACTGGAGGATCCGGGTTCGCGGCCAGCCTCAGCTACTTAGGCTCTCTGCAACTTAGTGAGACCAGGTTTCAAAATACAGAATAAAAAAAAATAGGACTGGGGTGTAGCTCAAAGGTAGAATGCCTCTGGGTTCAATCCCACTACCGCAAAAAAAAAAATTTATTGAATAATGACAAATTACTATTGTTTATATTTGTAGGGTACAAAGTAATGCTATGTTACATGAACACAACATGGAATGATTGGATCAGCTGATTAACATAGCCATCACTTCATATACTTATCATTTGTTCCTCTGGTATAATTGAAACATTGTACCTTTTTACCAAGATCTCCCCATTCACCCCAACCCCAGCCTTTGGTACCCACCATTCTGCTAACTGCTTCTATGACATAAAGGTTTTAGATTCTATATATAAGTGAGAGTATATGGTATTTTTCATTGTGTTACTGACTTATTTTGCTTAATATAATGTCTTTTGATTCATCCAGGTTGTCACAAATGACAGAATTTATCTCTTTTTAAAGGCTGAATAGTATTTAACTGTGTTTGTATACCACATTTCCCATATCCATTCACCTGTTGATGGAAACCTAGGTTTATTCTATTACTTGACTACTATGAACAATGCCGCAGTAAGCACTGCAATAAATACTTCAACATAGTGATTTCAGATCTTTTGGATATATACCCATTAGTGGGATTTCTGGATCATATGGTGTCTCGGGCAACTCCTCACTGCTGGACCCAATAAGCATGACCACGCACAACTTAAAGGAAGGAACATTTATTTGCTCACAGTTTTTGGAGATTTAGAGGTTCTTGTCACATAAGGCCAAGTCTGAGGAGCTCAGGGGATGATGACAGGAAACAGGGCGAGAGAGAGATAGAGAGAGAGAGAGAGAGAGAGAATGAATGAATGAACTAGGCTCCATTCTCCTATCATGGAGGCTGGAAGCAGAGAGAGGGAAAGAACAAGGGGCTCTGCTCTCACATCATGGAGGCTGGAAGCAAGAGAGCAAGCAAGGGGATGAGAGAACCATACATAATTCCCAAGGCCACACCCCTAGGGACTCCTCCTTAGCAACCAAGCCCCGCTTCTAACATTGCTACCTTGTCCTGTGAGGGCTTAGGTGAACCCTCTAAATCCAAACATTACATATGCTAATTCTATTTTTAGTTTTTTGAGGAAGCTCCACAGTTTTCCATAATGACTACACTAATTTACATCCCCACCAATAGTGTACAAGAATTTCCTTTACAACATCATTGCCAACACTTGTTAACATTCTTTTTGTTGTTGTTTGATAGCTATTCTGACAATGGAAGGATAATGTTTCATTGTGGTTTAAATTTGCATTTTCCTGATGATTAGTGATGTGGAACATTTTTCATACAGGAAAAACATCACCTATAACACAGCAGACATAAGGAAACTTTAGTCTTTTGCTAAATAAATAACTAAAAATGAATGAATAAGAAAAATGAAAGGCTATTCTTCTAGATGTACTCAAATTTGCATAATACGCTGAATATTTTCATTTGTTCCTTGAGATTCATTTTCCCCCTCTTTCTCTTTGCTTAGGGAAGTTTATTAGGCTCTCTTTTCCTCTACCTTCTAGCTGGACTTGGCAAATGAGGTGTACAGGCAGGAAATGGAAGGGAAGGAAAAAAAATTGCCCCATCCTTGCTGCTGTTACTGCCCATTACAGCTTCCCTATACTCATTTCATGCCTTTGCAAATACTTTCTTAAAATTTATCTAGGTTCTTTTGTTGTTGTTCTAGGAATTGAACCCAGAGTACCCCCAGCCCTTTTTATTTCTTATTTATTAACAGGGTCTTGGTAAGTTCCTGAGGCTGGCTTTGAACCTTCCTGCCTCAGTCTCCCAAGTACTGGGATTACAGGTGTGTGTTACCATGCTGGCAAATTTACCCAGTTTTAATGTGTTGTCTCTTCTCTACTGATAGGCATAGAGATCTTAACATATATTCTGGTCTATCCAATAACTAGAAATAAGTTGTTACAGCAGAAGAAACTATAAGGATATCAAGTCACTATATCTAACATTTATCCTATCTAACATTTCATTCAAACCTTTTCCATCATTTATTTTGAAAAAATATTGAGTGCTTTATATCTGCTTAAAAGCTGAGCCAAAATAGAGTATATGAAAGCATTTTTCGGTCCAGAGATAGGTAGTCACCAATCACACACACATACACACACACACACACACACACACACACACACACACACATTCAGTTTAAACTGTGGTAAATGTTTTACTGAGAAAATATACTGAAACATGAGATTGTGTAACAGGGTGTACTGTAGTGTAGGACTGAGGGAAGGTTACCTTACAAAGATTATATTTAGGTGGAGCTACCATGGGTTGTTGGCATTAACTAGGAGTAGATGACTGTGAGGAAAATTCCAGAGAAAGGGTACAAAATTCTTATGATAGTGATAAACAGGTTACAGTCTAAGGCCAGAAAGAAGGCTAGGGAGGCCAGAGGTCAGGGGGCAAATGAGATCATCATACTGAATAAGGCTAATGAAGTTAGAGCCAAACCATGAAGAAACTTATTAATCATACTGAGAATTTTGGTTTGTAGCCAAAGAGCAAAAGAAAGTTTTGTGTTTATATAAAGGAATTGCATGACTTATACCTTGAAAATTTTTCTCTGGCTAAAATGTAGAGAACAAACTGGAAGATGTAAAGGAGGATGGGACATTGATTAGGAACCTAGTATAGACCTCTATGTGGGAAACAATGTTGAGTTGAACTAGAGAAAAAGTGGGAAAGATGGAGATAAAATGATGGATTTGAGAGGTATATAGAGGTAAACCTGATAAGTAGTGGTACTTACTTTAGTCCAATCGTGTTTCTGGAGCAAAATATACTAGAAATGGCTTAAAACAGTAAACATGTTGGTGTCTGGGATATCCAAGATCAAGGAGCCAACAGACTTGGTGAGTAGTAAGAGCCTGTTTCCTGGCTCCTAGACAGCAAGTCCTAGCCTCACATAGTGTGTGGGGCAAGGCAGTTCCCTGGGGCTTCTTTTAGAAGAACATCTAATCATCACTCAAGAGACATTACTCCTCATACAATCAGCTTGGAGGTTAGGATTTCAATATGTGAATTTTGGGGTGTCATAATCTTTGAGATCAAAACAGTGATGAATTAGATTTGAGATTTAAGAGAAAGGAAGTTGCCAAAAAATGCCTTTAGGTATCTGATTAGTTGAGCCAGAGAGATGGTTGTGCCAGTTATAAGAACTAGACAAGTTACATAATTTAGATTGTACAGGAGAAATAGAGAGAAGAGGACAGAACCTTGTGTAGTCCCAACATATAGAAGCTGAGTGTGAACATGCAAGAGGTTTGAAAAGCAGAGTCCAAAAAGGTAGCAGAAAAAAATAGTAGCATCATGGAAATTAGGAAAAGAGGGCTGCTAATGGTGATCACTGTGCAAGGAAGCCAAATAAAGTAACAGCAAAACAATTCATTCCATTTATCAATATCAGGTTATTGCTACTGGGGCAAAAACCTGATTGAAAGGAATTAAGGGTAGAAAAAATAGATCATAAAAACAGAAAAATTGTTCAATGGCTTTGGAGGTTAAAGGTAGAGATGGAGGTTGGATGAAGAATAATGTGTGGTTGAGAGATTTATTTTTCAAGAAGAAAATATGTGAGCATTTTTACATGTTGATATGAAGAAAAAAGAAAAAGAGGAAAAGAATGAATACACACAGGAAACTTATAATGTGAAATCCAGAAAAGTTGAATGTGACAAGATCCAAAATATTAAAAAATGCAAAGCAAGAATATTCAAGTAAAATTTATGTAATTCTATAAATTTTAGAAATTTGATCTTATTCATACATTCACAATGGATATTGAAGGCTTCTTATGGGGAAAGCACTGCACTTGCCCCTCAGGGTGCATGACGGGAATGAAGAGGAATATTTTCTTCCCTCCTGGAGATACCATCTATGCTTTCATTTCACAGTGCCTGGCTACTGTAGGATTTCTGTAAAAACGTGGGTAATGACTTGCTGTATAGAAAATAAAATAAAGTCCTTACTTCATATTCCTACTGGTTCATGGGGAGCACCCCTTCCCAGGCATGCTGTGGCCATCTCAGGCATGGTGCCAGTACTGTGCACTATTTACTCATGCCTAGCACAAAACAGTACCCAAAAGGTGTTAAGTATTTTTCAACTCCAGTTACAAGACTGAAAAAACAGATGCATTGAATAGTGTGTTAAAGTTGTTTTTTCAAACAGCTATTATTAAATAATTTTACCTTGTAGGCAATGAAAAACAGATACCCCCTTATATTTATATGGATATTTAATAAATATCAGAAATACAATTTACTGAGTACCCGTTGCATACAAGCAATCTATTTGCATATTATATGTATTATGTAATTAATCAGCACAACTCCTGATATCAGGTTTATTTATTTAAAAAAAAACAATGTATTTAAGTATTTAAGTTACACTGTTGATTTTTTTCTTTTTTTTTGGACAGAACTAAAATCCAACCCAACTCACTCATCAAGATCCTTGCTTTTTTATATATTATATTCTGCTCCCAACTTAGCACTTTTCAGGGTATTTTTAAATATATTGTTATAATTTACATAAAAATCTTGTATGGTCAATATTGTTAATGCCATTTTACTAAAAAACTAATAAACATTTGGGAAATAACGTTTATTTACTATCAATCATTTGCTATTTTGCTTTTCGGGTTTGTTTTTGTTATGTTTTTCTTTCAAGGCCATTTACTTGTCTTAGTTCTTGTGCTCCTCACTGTCTTTTGTGGATATAAAAATTAGACAGTATTCCCATTTATAATTATTTGGATAAATATTGCATTAAGCACACAAATTTACAGTACTGTTACTACCATTTGCTTCAGAAAATATTTAAGCATTTTCTATCTCGCTGTCTATATAACTAGATTCTGTACTATAGCTCTGAGGTCATCCAAAAATGTACACTTCTTTGAGAGAAAGAATGAAATTTCAAGCCATATTCTTCTCACTATATTTAGCAAAGATGAAGGGAGTTGAAGAAGATGATCTTTCTTTTTAAATAAAACTCTGAGTCTCAGGGAGGCCCCAGATAGGACTCAAACTTGTCTCTCTAACTCTATGTTCCTTTCAACTATGCAATAATGGCACTACTGAGGTCTACCTTTTCTCAGATCCTTCTCTCCATTTAGAGATTCTTTCCTAAGACCTGGGAAATAGCAACACAGGAAAGGATGCATAGCCAGATCATTCCACACACAGGCCCTCTCTGGCCTCAGCCAGTCCACTGTGGACAGGAACGTGTCTGTTCTTCTCTCCAGAAGTGCCTCCTCCTCCTCTCTCCTTTGACAGTGATTGACAGCTACAAGTTGTTGTGTCAAAGCTCTTGCAAGTCAATTATGAAAATGATGTGCACTTGCTTAAAGATGATTGTAAATTGCTTCTGGCTGATCAGAATAATGAGTTGCGGTGATGCTAATCAACATTGGGCATATATAGTACCTTGTTCCTACTGTTGGGTTTGCAGCTGCAACTAGTTCACCCAAATGAGAATGTTTTCAAATTTCTCCTGGATCGAGGCAGGATGCTCACAGTGGGAACATTACAGGAGTTGGCCTCAAGGAAAGAGGGTGAGACAAAGAACACTCATTTTACATTAGTTATATAAACCATTTTCTTTAACATTCCCCTATGACTTGGATTTAGGGAGGCAGGGAGGAAGAGAACATTAGCTAGAGCCAGTTCTTTTACATATGTGCAATGTTTTTTATTATTGTATCTTCATAGTGGCCCTGTGAAGGGGCTATTGTTAGTCCCATAGAATAGATGAGGAAAAGGACACTAGGAAATTGTCCAGCATCACACAGTCAATGGGTAAGCTAGGATTCCAATTCCTCCTAATTTCAGAGGTCAGTCTACTGCCGTGTTCCTGAAATATTATCTACAAACCATCTTTATACGCTCTTCCTTATACATGTTTAAAGTACAGCTTTCCCAACCCTACCCCACACATACTCTGTCAGAATGCATGATACTGGTCCCTAATGTATACAGTTCTAACAAGAAATTCCAGGTTGTACTCATACACCCTAAGGTTTGGTAGCAACTGCATCTCACTTTGACTGTTGCTCTGGTTACCTACTGGAGAGGAGGTATAAAGAGTGACTGCTAATGGGTGGGGGCTTCCTTCTGGGGTGATTAAAATATTCTAAAATGGACTATGGTGTTGGCTGCAAAATTTTATAAGTATACTAAACACTAATTGAACACTTTAAGGGGGTGAATTATATGATATGTTAACTATACAATGATTGTGCCTAAAGTATGCTTACTCAAAAGTAGTTGTTCATGAGCCAGTTGTGGTGTGGTACCTGTAATCCCAGTACTTGGGCGGCTGAGATAGGAGGATCAGAAGTTCCAGGATAGTCTCAGCAATTTAGTGAGGACATCAACAACTTAGTAATACCGTGTTTCAAAATAAAGAAAAAAATTTAAAAAGGCTTGGGGTATAGCTTGGAGTTAGAATGCCCCTGGGTTCAATCCCCAGTACCAAAAAAGATAAAAACAAAAAGTAGTTGTTCATAGCATCAATAAGTTCTTTTAATATTATATATAATTTATATATAGAACTTCCTCACAAGTGGAATAACTTTAGTCCTTCTGAATACTGACATAAATGAGGACATTTGGAAATCAGGAAATATGCTGATAAAAAGATTGAAGGCTATTGTATGAGTTTTTGGAATGTAGGCTAACCAGTATTGATGTGGTAATTGATTGACTGTGACTGAATGTCATAATAAAGGAATCTGAAGAAGGTCAATCTGGAATGGCACATGCTGTGTGGATTGAAGACCAGGGTTTAGCAGCAAGGAGAAAAGCTTAAGTCTCACTTCCAGTGACCCATCCATCTAATGAGAAGGAAGGTTCTGCCACATCCCTACTCTCAGAAATGAATTTAGGATTTGGAAAAAAACAGACATCACACAAGCACATAGCTCAGTTCAAGGGGGCACAGCAAAATGCCACCTTTGATTTAATTCCAGGCTTTACACTCTAACGCTATGGCATGGATACCTCCTACATTCTTTGTTGCTCTGCCAAACTCAGCAGGGATGAGTGCCCTTGCTCTGGGAATTTGAGTTTGATGATTGGGTTGCAGGAACCCTGGAAGCCAGGCATGTTTCATCCGCTTCTGCTTGTATGTTCTTCAGTGCCTCTGCTGGCACTGCCCAAACCCACATGGCAGAGCTCAAATCAATTCTGGAAAATCTCATCAACTTCCAGGACACCCCTGTAGATTTCCTTCAGTTTAATCTTTAGCATCAGTGGCAAGAAACATTTTCATATCCAGCCACTACATTCAAGACATGATGCTCTTGTTGAATGCTGCAAGAAATAATAAAGATTAACATTATCACAACACTAGACATCTCTTTGTTTGCTATTTTATTTTGCAGCTGAAATAACCCTCTGTGGTAGGTGTTATACTCTACCCACTTTAGAGATCAGGAAACTGAATATTTGAGATGTCAACTAACTTGTTTACAATCAGATAGCCAAGAAATGGAGAGGGGGCAGAGCCCAGGCCTAGGTTTGTCTGATTGCAACTCCTATATAGCTTTCTTTCTACTGTTTCATATTGGTTATCTTTATTGGCAAGCTTTACGAATAAGCTCATAACACTCTTATAAGTTTCTAGAAGGGATCTCAATAAATTATGGTTCAGGTAGTAATAATAGAATGATAAAATATTTCGTTTTTGGAGGAAAACTAACATTGAATAAACACTGCTTATAAGACAGATGATCTTATACATAAAAACAGGTTCAAGCATCATTCCTTTGTTTAGATGGGTAAAATGAGGCACAAGATAAAAACTAGTTCAGTAGGGTCCACCTTGCTGCTAAGTGGTATTCTCTCTACAATTGTTCCAGTATTCTAGCTGCAGTAAAAAAAAAGAAGAAGAATTGAAAGATTCCTGGACTAGAAAAGAAGGAATTAAAAATAAAAATAAAGACAACACAGTTGATAAAGTACTTTCCAAAAGTGTCTCAAAGGCCAATGTAAAGAGCTTAAATTTTAATTTGTAGCCAGGTGTACACATTTGTAATCCCAGTCCTTGGGAGGCTAAAACAGGAATTACAGGTTCCAGACCAGCCTCAGCATTTAGTGAGGCCCTGTTTCAAAAGAACAACAATAACAAAAATAGGGCTTGAGGTATAGCTCAGAGATAGAATGCTCATGGGTTCAATCCCCAGTACCACAAATAATAATAATAATAATAATAATAATAATAATAATAACTTTGTAAATACCTTTTCAAGAAATAGAGGGATTTGTTCTGCCAGAGTGGATTTATTTGGGAGTGGAGAACTTAAATTTTACTCTCTGCCTCTAGGAAGTCTATGAATTTTACAATGAGAAATTCTGTTGTTCTCATTGCAATGAATATTAAATGGATATACAAAGGCTCTTAACAAAGTGCCTGGCTCAGGGTAAGCACGAAATATATGGTTGCTGTTAATATTATTATTAGCACAAAAAGAACAGAAGCCCAGTCTTATATCTAGTGAACTGACATTGAAAAGAAGGGTAAGCAGGGCACGGTGGCGCACACTTGTAATCCCAGTACTTTGGGAGGTGGAGACCGGAGGATCCGGGTTCGCGGCCAGCCTCAGCTCTCTCTCTCTCTCTCTCTTTCTCTCTCTGTCTCTCTCCCTGTCTCTCTCTCTCCCTCTACCTAGTGAGGCCCTCCGCAACTTTGTGAGACCCGGTTTCAAAATAAAGTATAAAAAAATAGGGCCGGGGGTGTAGCTCGGAGGTAGAACGCCCCTGGGTTCAATCCTTGGTACCGCAAAAAAAAAAAAAAAAAAAGAAAAGAAAAGAAGTGTAAAAGCAGAGCATAGTGGCACATGCCTGTAATCCCTGTACTTGGGAGGATTGCAGGTTCAGGCCAGTGTGTGATTATGTTATATGATATGTAACTCAGAGGTAAAATGCTTCTGGGTTGAATCCCAATAACACAAAAACAGGGGTAGAAATCTTTTAACTGTTCATTTTTCACAGACATTATAACTTTTTCTAACAAAGTTCACTGATTTACTAGGAAATCAGTGAATGCTAATTAAGGCAGAGGAAGAAGGAAAAGTATATATGAGATCCAAGAGGAATCAAAGCAGAATCCCCTAGTAAGAGACCAACTCAGAACCGCCTTTATACCAAAGATGCTTAGATGATTAAACCAGGGAGCCCACTATTGAAGATTTTAGTGTAGGTAGTGAAAAGACATTAAGATAATTAAGATGCTGTGTTTTGATCAAGAATAGAACAAGTGTCAGAATGTAAAATTTTGAGACATCATTTCCATAGTTTGATCAATATCAGTGTGTAGAAGGGGTGACAGGAGGGGCTGTTCTGTTACTCACTGACAGTTTCTTCTAGCCTCAGTGCTTACTCTCCTTTCCCCTTAGTTGGAGGCTGTCAGTGATAGGGCTGAATGGTAGGTGGGTGCCTTTTGAGTATAATTATTTTTGCTTTATTGATGAAAAAGAAGTGTGAAGGGAAGAGAAATAACAATGGCCCCATATCAAGCACAAATATTTCTGTATATTTCTGGATCCATTGCTTTCACAATATTAAGTCCATATTTTAACTTCTTGTGTGTGTATGTGTGTGTGTGTGTGTGTTTGTAACTAATTTGAAAATTAATATGTTCCAATCTGAACAGTCTTTGAACAAGGAAAGTTATTTTTGCCATAATTACTGTTCAGTGGTCTCTAATTTCTTCTAACTTGCTCTATAATTCCAGGGGTTCTTTTGCCCACCTCCACGCTTTCCACTGGAAGTAACTGGATTAGCAGCCAGTTTTCCAAGGACATGCTATGTGCATCTCCAGTCCTATTGGTGCTTGTGATAATACTACAATGTAGTCAAGAGCCTTAATCAGAGGACACACAATAAATTTTTTGTCTTTGAATATGTTGTAAGAGCTCCCCCAAGAATACTCAATCTGTATATAACCATTATAAGTACCCTTTTCATTACTGCTTACATATTTTCAGCTGACATATTTCAGTTTTCTGTATTATTAACATAGGTTGCTTTGTGTGAGTGTGTGGCGCAGGGAGTACTGGGGATTGAGCCCAGGGTGTTCAACCTCTGATGTACACCTCCAGCCCTATTTTATATTTTTATTTTGAAACAGGGTCTCACTAAGTTACTGTGCACTGGCCTAGAACCTGTGATCCTCCATCTCAGTCTCTCAAATACTGTCATAGTTTTCTTTTATAATGAATCACTTCACCTTGTAAACATTCTTAAGACCACACTGTGGGCTCAAATCCCTTAGTCTTGTGTTAAGTTGGAAATGAATCAAGTTCTTGGCCATACTTTGAGCACTGAAAAATGTAACAGTTTGATGGGGTAGATGAAAGTGGTAATTGTTGTAGCTTTATAAAGTTGTGAGACTAGAAAACCAAATCATTTTATAGCTATTCTAGTACAATCACAAACTAAAATTATCTTCTTCCTTCCCTGCCCTAATTGTTCAAATAGGCAATGACATTTTCACTAATGCATTTTGTGTGTGTGTGACAGCTTTACTTGTGTCAGTCTTGGAAACAGAAAAGGAGGATCAGCATATTTCTGTATTCTTGCTGTGCCTGTCAGTTTTCACACTATGTCTCTCAGTGTGGCTCCTCTTGTGCTTTTCATGTCCATATATTCCACCCTAAACATGAAGGAGTTCTCCCTGTTATCAATGCACACCCTTTAGTGACAGCTTGCCTTGGCATCTCTGTACTTTATGTTAAAAGTGCTTTTTAATTTGGGCATGGTGGCATACACCTGTAATCCCAGTACTTGGGAGGCTGAGACAAGAGAATAACAAGTTTTCGGCCAGCCTCAACTTAGTGAGACCCTCTGTAACTTAGTGAGATCCTGTTTCAAAATAAAATAAAATAGGGCTGGGGGTGTAGCTCAGAGCTAGAATGCTTCTGGGTTTAATATCTAGTACCACAAAAAGGGCCTTCTACTCCATTCTTTTATCTGACAAAATTTCTCTCAACCTTCATAATTGAGATCATATGATAGTTTCTGTGGAAAGTCTTCCCCATGTCATACCCAAGTGTTGTAGTCAGCTTTTTCATCACGGATACTAAAATACTTGACAATAACAAAGGTTTATTTGGCTCAGGGCTTCAGAAGTTCGGTCCATAGTCAGCCCACTCTAAGGCAGAAACATCATGGCAGCAGGTTATGGGCAGAACAAAGTTGTTCAGAGCTGCTAGGAAACAAGCAGGAGGGGCCAAGGACTGATGGAGTACTCAGGCCACACCCCAAGGGACCTGCCTCCTCCAGGCACAACCTACCAGCTTACAGCTACCAGCCAGTATGTCCATTCAAATTATTAACCCATCAGTGGATGTATCTCCTGATGAGGGCAGAGCCCTGATTCAATGGTTTCACCTCTGAACATTTCTGCATTGCCCACACATGAGTTCTTCTGGGGACATTTCATATCCAAACTGTGATACCAAGTGAGAGCAATATTTCTGTCTTCTAGTTCTTCATTATTTCTTTGTTATCTAGCTGTTTACATATCTGACTTTGCAGCTAGACTGTATTTTATTTGAAAAGAAAGATCAAATTTTGATTGTTTTGGATCACTAATATCTATTAGAGTATAAAGCAGTTAACAGATTTAGAACCCAGTTCCAACCCTTATCTATAAGCTTTTGAAAAACACCACAGAAACTGTTTCCTCTACTGTTAAACTGAAATAATGTCTAATTTGCCCAGATTTTGTGGCTATTTGTAATTTTATAAGTGTCTTAGTGTGTTTGGGCAGCCAAAACAAAATACCATAAACTGTTTAACTTATGAAAAGAAGGAATTCCTTTCTCAGAGTCCTGGAATCTGGGATGTCCAAGCTGGCTGATCTGGCGAGGGCTCTCACATAATTGCTGTTTCCATGACACATGCCTACATGATAGACAGGGACAACCTAGTCTCTGGATACCCCCTTTTAAAGACATTAATTCTTTCAAGATGTCTCCTCCTTCATGACCTCATTCATCTTTCAAATCCCACTTTCTATTACCATTATAGAATTTGGTTTGGGAGTAAAATAAACACTAAAACCATATCGATAGGCAAAGAACTTATTACAGTGTGTGAAATGTTGGAAGTACTCAGGTAGCTGTGTGTGTGTGTGTGTGTGTGTGTGTGTGTGTGTGTGTGTGTGTGTTTCTGGGGATTGAACCCAGGGGCATTCTACCTCTGAGCTATACCCTCAGCCCTGTTTTATTTTTTATTTTGAAAGAGGGCCTCACTAAAGTGCTGACACTGGCCTTGAATCTGCAATCTTTCTGTCTCAGCCTCCCAAATACTGGGATGACAGGCATGTGCCACCATGGTCTCAGGTAACTCTTGTTAAATAATTGTGGGTAAATTAATTAGAGGTTAATTTTGACTCACTGACAAAGTTTTTATTATTTTTGTATCAATTATGAAGGCAACTTCATTTCGATTAACTCTACAATTGCACATTTATCTGTGTTTGGTTTGCTTCATTTGTCCATGCCTTGTTTCTTTGTCAGACATGAAAATCTGCATTACTGTCTTCTTCAAAAATGTGCATGTGTGCATGCGTGCCCAATTGTGTGTCACATCTACCAAGAGATAAGTTTTGGATGGTTAAAAAGTTGGTAACGCCGGGCATGGTGGCACAGGCCTATAATCCCAATACTTGAGAGGCTGAGAGAGGAGGATCACAGGTTCAAAGCCAGCCTCAGCAACTTAGCAAGGCTTCAACAACAAAATAATTTTTTATTAACAAAAAGAAAATAGGGCTGAGGGTGTAACTCAGAATGCCCCCGAATTTAATCCCCAGCACAACCAAATAAAAAAGTTGGTAAAGTACCCTTTAGAAAAGCAGAATTTCTAGGTCTCTTAGATTAAGAGCCATCCCCTTATGTGGGGAGGTCAAATGTCATCTATCCTTTGATATTTTGTTAAACAACAGCTTTACAAATGTTTCTCTCCTGGTTCAGATCCTCACAGAGCCAATGATGATGCTATTCAGGCTCAATTGTTGAGTAAATTAACTGATGATCACATGGATTGGCTGGGGAAATGCAGGCTTTCCAGGAGAGATTAATCCCTGTTATTAGCAAAACTACTACTAGTAAAACAATAACTAACATTTTTACAGTCGTTTACAATTTACCGAAGGCATCATTTTATATCATTATCTAGTTCGTTCCTTACCCTGATGCACTAAACCAGTTACAATAGATGTAATTTTCTCAGATTGATTGTTTTCAGGACAATATTACATAGTAGATAAAACAAATCATGGGTGTTGAAAGTAGGCCCAGGTTTGAATTCCTTCTTATTCACATAGTAGCTTAGTTTTGACAAGTTATTAAAACCACCTAAACCTCAGTCTTCTAATTTAGAAAGCGAAAATAATAATAATTTCCACATCATAACAAATTGTGAGGATTACATAAAAAATATAGCTATAGAATTTAGACCAGTCGAAACTTTACTGTGTTTAGATATACTGTAGCTGATGCAGATGTGGTAACTTCCTTTCTAGGCTCCGTACTACTCCCCTAAAGATTCCGTTACCCTAACCTGATGATTTTCATTTGGAAAGCTTTCACCTCTTTTTTGCTTGTTTTTCTTTTTCTGTGAAGGGCAACATCATTCTAGATCACACAGATGAGGAAAGCATCAGGCAAGATTTAACTCATCCCTTTCCACATCATGGCTCATCCAAGCTTTGCCATCTTATCTGTAGCCTAGTTTTCCTGGCCTCAGTGTGCTATCTCCAATCAGGGCCTCCTTTGCACTTTCCAACTGGATTATCCTCACACTACAAATCTGACACTCTGCATTTTTGTCCCACCTTTTCAAATCAGTCTATACTCAGAACCATTCTGTTCCACACATTTCTCTCATGTTATCTTAATATCTGTGTATTACTCATTTTGTCTCTAGAGACTTAATCCTGTCCTGTCATCCTTCATGCTATTGAACTGTAATTAATTTATTTTGGATTTGAATTTTTAATAAGTACTTATTTATTTTTAGTTATGTAGTTTTTTCATTACTGGGGATTCGACCCAGGACTGTTCTACTTCTGAGCTACACCCCCAGCACTTTATTTTTTTTTATTTTGAACCAGGGTCTCACTAAGTTAGAGCACATAGGCTTCAATTCTGTGATCTTCCAGTCTCAGCCTCCCAAGTACTAATATTACCAGTGTGTGCCAATGCACCTAGCTAATGACTGCTTATCTGGTACCAGGAAGAGTGCTAAGTACTTTGACAAATGCTATTACCATATCTACTTCTGACAAGCACACAACATCCTATTAGATAGAAATATTATTGTTTGCACTTAAAGATGTTAGAAACAAAGATGGTAGAAAGATGAAGATGGTAGGAAGCAAGGATGCCAGAGGTTAAGCCTGTGGCTAAGTCATAATAGTAATATGGTATACCTAGGATTTGAATCCAGGACTCTATTTCAAAAGTGCTATCTGTTTTTCTTTTCATTTTATTGTTTTGTTTGTTTGTTAGTGGTACTAAATATTGAACCCAAGAGCACACTGCCCCTGAGCTAAATCCCCAGCATTTTTCTTTCTTTCATTTTTTTGAAACAGGGTCTCATTAAGTCGTCATTACTGTGTGCTGGCGTGGAACTGGTGAGCCTCCTGTCTCTGCCTCCTAAGAGAGTGCTGTCTCTTAAATTCTAAGGTAAACTGATATACTGGTCAGGGTTCTAGGGATAAACAGAACCAATAGGATACATACATGTACACACGCACAAACACACACAGAGTGTGATTATAGGGATTTGCTCACATGATTACGGAGGCCTAATTTCATCTAGAGAGTTCGGAAAGCCTGTGGTATAATTCAGTCTGAGTCTGAAGGCCTGAGAACCAGAAGCACTAATATGCAAGGGCAGATGAAGATAGATATCTGAGCTCAACAGAAAACACATTTGTTCTTCCTCTGCCTTGTTTTGTTCTGTTCAGGCCTTAAAGAAATTAGATGATAGTAACCAGCATTGGTAAGAACCATTTGCTTTAACCATGTATTGATTCAAATGGTAATCTCCTCCAGGAATACCCTCACAGATGCACTCCAAAATAATGCTTTAACAGATATGTGAGCATCTCTTTGTCCAGTCAAGTTGATACACAAAATTAACCACCATGATTGCCTCTCTTTGGGTGCCTGAGTATCTTACTTCCTGATCTTCCCTGCCAAAATTTTTCTTCTCTATTTCTATAACCAGTTGTCTATGTGTATTTTATGAAGACTTGTCATATCTTGTTCTGTAGTGAGACAGTGAGACTTTTGTTTACATATCCTCATCTCCTCTACTGGACTCTAAATTAAATTACAGCATTTTCTTTTCAACTTTTATTTCTAGTGGTGTCTTGCACAGAGTCATATATGAAACAGGTATTTCATAAGTGTAGAACTGAACAGAAATTAATTAGATTGATTATATTGACCTAGTTCCCATAGGTATTCAACAGCAAAGTCTCAAGTTGGACTCGGGTTTCTCTTTAATGTATACTGTCCTTACGATCTCATACTGTGCAAGGAAAATGAACTATAAGGAAACATGTGGGTTTTTATTCTAGCTCTGTCATTTAGCAGGATTATGTCTCTCAGTAAGTTACTTAACCTATCTGACTTGTCCTTTCTATATTAAATGGGAAAATAATACCTAAATTTCAGATGTGTTGTGAGAGTTAAAATGGAGCGTACATGGGCAGCACTTAGCACATGCTTGATCCCTTATGTGCAAAGCATAAATATAGTTGATTTCAGAGTGGCCCTTTCTAGTATTTAACAACATGAAGAAGGAAGCACAGACTTGTTTCCAGTGTTTTTTTAAGACATTGAAATGAGAGTGAGAAACCATGATTGAGCCAACAGGATGGCTTCTAACTCACAAGTAACTGTCAAGTGTTCTCTGAAGGAGCATCAGCAACCTTAGGAAATGCTTCAAGAGTATTGGAAGGACAATGAGCCAGTTGTATATTAGAATCAAAACTAACAAGCCCCACTTCAATTTTGTTCCAATTAGTCATGTGTGTGTGTGTGTGTGTGTGTGTTTGTGTGTGTATGTGTGTGACTGAGGATTGAACCCAGGGGCATTGTACCTCTGAGCTATAGCCTATTACCTATTTTAATTTATTTTTTTTAATTTTGAAATAGGTTCTTGCTAAGTTACTGCACACTGCTGGCCCCAACACCTGCAATCCTCCTCTCTCAGCCTCCCAACTATTCGGAATACAGGCATATATCACTATGCCTAGCATCATTCCAATTAAATTTTAGGTACTCAGTTGAAAAAGAATGGTTGGGGGGAAGAGAAGAAATGCTTGATAAGGAAAAATAACAATAGAGCGGGGTCCATGTGCATTGGTTTTGAGATACATGAGGCTGCCTATTGAAGTGGCTAACCTGGGAAGGGAGACCCAGAGCAGCCATCACCATGAAAGGCAAAGTGACAACTAGAGCATGAGACAGTGTTCAGAGATGGCTATGACAGAGAAGCCATCCACCATGTGTCCTACCCCGGCACTTAAGTGCTCTGGTCTACTCCACGAAGTAGGTGTTCCTGTCTTCAGTCTCCCAAATTTCATAAGAAAGAATATGAACTCGATTTTCTTAACAATGCCCATCCAATCACTGCTAATATAAAAATCTAAGATGATTTCAGCTAGAGACTAGAGTAAGTTTATTCTCTTATTTTAATGAAGGATGTGTTATGGAACAGAATAATATAAACCACATTTTAGATGCCAATTTGAAATCTACTAAAGATATGTCAAAATAACTGTACATTGAGATATAGAATTTTGAACAGTAATTATATAATTTTCTGATTAAAGTGTGATGAGAAAGCTGTTTGTAATTCCCAAGTTTTTTAATAGCCAAACTTTTAAATTTGGTCAACCAACTAGCGAAAGCTCTTTCCACAGAATAAAGAAACTTTTCTGTTGTTCCCGTTGTCCACTGCTGTGTAGCATACCGTCATAAAAGTGAGTGGCTTAAGACAACACCAGTCATTTATTTGCTCACAGATAAGATAGGGTTTCACTGAGGCATCCATCGGACATCAGAGGAGGCAATTTAGCTGGGGCTTGGAGGATTCACTTTCATGTGGGTTATATAGTCAGGGATGCAGGCCAGGGGAACTCTGTGTATCTCCACAAGCGTTTCTCCAAGGGCTTCCTAAGCTTCTTCCAAGGAGCGTGACTGGTTTCCATGTCTGTGAAGACCAAGAGATAGAAAAGTGGAGACTATCAGTTTGATAAAGCCTATGCTGGAAACTGAAACCACGTCATTTCCACCATGTTCTCTTAGTCAAGCAACCATAGAGCACAAATTCAGGGAGAGAAATATAGAGTCCATGCTTTGATCGAAACAGTGGCAAAAAATTGAGAGGCACATTATAAAATTCTACATTTCCCAAACCTCCGAGACATTATGCCATAGCCAGGAGTTGAGATCAGAGGGCAAAAATCATACTAATCTGATGGCAAAGTATATTTCACAAAGGCTAAAACCAAATTAAAGAGAAATATAGAAAGTTTAAGAAATTCTCCCATGGGTAAATGGTGTGTCTGACTCCACAGTCCTCAAATCTTCTACAACATTATGATTCACAAGATGCAATGACAGTATGCTTTTAGAGCACGATGCTTTCTACCAATAAACTGCTTGCAAATATAAGTAAGTTCTAAAGTAAACCTGCAGGTTCAGAAATGTGGACTACTTCTGTGAAGTGTCTATTCAGTTCACTTGCCCATTTTTTGATTGGGTTATTTGTTTTGTATGAAAAAATGTTCAACATCATTAGCAATCAGAGAGATGCAAATCAAAACTACCCTGAGATTTCACCTAACCCCAATTAGAATGGCAATCATTAAAAACACAAACAACAACAAATGCTGGTGAGGATGTGGAGAAGTAGGAACTCTACTACACTGTTGGTGAAATTGCAAATTAGTGCAACCGCTTTGGGAAACAGTGTGGAGGATCCTCAGAAGAATGGGAATAAACCTACCGTATGACCCAGGGATACCACTTCTAGGCATCTACTCCAAAGAACTAAAACCTAATTACCAGACTAATGCATGTGTATCTATGTTTATAGCTGCACGATTCACAATTGCCAAACTTTGGAACCAGCCAAGGTGTCCATCAACAGATGAATGGATCACAAAACTATGGGATATGTACACAATGGAATTTTACACAGCCACAAAGAAAAACAAAATCACATCATTTGCAGGGAAATGGAGAGAACTAGAGAACATCATGCTAAGCGATATTAGTAAGACACTAAGAGTAAAAAATCGGATGTTCCCCCTAATCTGTGGGAGCTAGATAGAATGGGACGTAGAAGGGACTTAGAAAGGAAGAAGAAGAAATCTTTAAATGGACAAAGAAGGTGACCTAACTGAGGGAGTTGGGCGGGGAGTGGAGGGAAACACACTATAGCACATGATGTACATACACAAACCTATAAGACTCAATCACTATCTGGAGCATGAAAGGGAGGGAAGGGGGAGGGAATAGGGTGGGATTGGAGGGA
>PVJS01012309.1:0-11405 GCA_004027185.1 Glis glis | reverse complement strand
GTGGACTACTCTTATGAGGTGGATTAACACATTATAGGGTTAATAAAATGGTGGGGATCATAATTTAAATGGCTAAATGACATCCAGGTTAAATCAATTGGGAACCATCTGTTTTTATGCATACAAGGCCTGTTTTGCATATGTGCACATTATTTGGATTTAGGCTGGATTGGCTGTTTGCGCTGTTTCCATGATTATAGCATGCTGCTCCTCAGTCAGGAAATGGAGCTTTCAGGGCAGTAGGTCATGTGTAGATGAGGACTAATACTGACTATCTATGGTGAGGCCCATTAAGGACATTAGGCTAGTGTGAGAGACAACTCCTGAAAACAATAATCTTCAATAAGATTTTAAAACTGGACAACAAAAAGAAAGCTAGAAATTTGTTAAGAGTTTACATACTTGGTGGGTTTGAAAGTTCAGTTTGACTCTGAGCTTCCAAATAACTAAGAGAAGAAAAAAAACCACTTTGTTAGCAGAAAAAAATTCACTTAAAAAGTAGGTCATGGTTGGGTATAGTGGTGAACACCTGTTGTCCCAGTACTTGGGACAGAAGGATTGTAGGTTCAAGGCTAGCAGAGCATGGAAATTGAGGGTAATTTAGCAAGACCCTGTTTCAAAATAAAAGTTAAAATATGGCTGGGGGTATAGCTCAGAAGTAGAATGCCCCTGGGTTCAATCCCTAGTACCACTAAATAAATAAATAGTCACTATTCTGAATTGATTACTTCAAACAATTTCTCCTTTATTTATACACTTAATCGGTAAAGCAAAACACTAATAATCTAGAAACAATACAATTATGTGATTTATTAAATACAATTACTTTTAAATTTGTTTAAATATTATGAAATATTCATTCTACCTTTGGATATTTCACACAAATTATAATTTGGAAATGGGGTAAGAGGGAGGCTTTACTATGGTTTTTTGTTGGTTTTTTTGTGATGGGGATTGAACCTAGGGGTGTTCTACCTTTAAACTACAACCCCTGCCCTGTTTTTTCATTTTTATTTTGAAACAGAGTCTCACTGAGTTGCAGAGGGCCTCACTAAGTTGCTAAGGTTGGGCGAAACCTGCAATCCTCCTGTCTCAGCCTCCTAAGTACTGGGATTACAAGTATGCACACCATACCTGGGTTTGTTTTGTATTTTAAAACAATGTTATTTTAAAGACTTTTTAGAATGCTCCACACTCCCCACCCCAAATTCCTAATGTGGTTTCTGTGGTAGAACCAATAATAAATAATAATATTTACTGAGGTACTTATGTAGTACCCATTTTAAGCCAAATATGTCAGTTTGTTAAATACCTTTTCTAGAAGTCCTGCCTTCCTTCTGTCCAGGTAAACACTATTCTAGTTATGAAGAAGAGATGGAGAGATAGAGGTATGAGAATTTCAGGGGATTGCTCCGCATGTTGTTTTAAGCATAGAAAGGTAAGCTGTAAAGTAAGCTGGATTACTGTAAAAACCCAGTACTTTTACTTCCATATAACAGACCTCTTCTACCATAGACCAGAGAGTACAAGAGGCCATAGAAAGGAAGATGTAAGAAGGGGGAGAATAAAGATGAGGAAACATGACAAAAGATGCCTTAGGGAAGAGGTGTGAACTGAGAAGTGGAGACCTGGGAAGCAGAAGTCTCTCTGACTTTACCTTCCTAGAGGTCTATGCTTTCCACCCACTCATCAGTTTTAAGCCCTTAGTTCTATGACTAGTTCCTCTTACTTCTCTGGAATAACAGCCAGTCCAAACCAGCTCCTGGCTGTGTCATGCCTACCTATAGTTGTGTTCCTCTAACAAAATGCCTGATGCTGAGTAATACACACGAAGTCATTTATTTGGCTCACAAATCTGGTGACAAGAAAGTACAAAGCACATGGTGCCAGCTCAGGCCCCCTATGGCATCACAATGTGGCATATGTTATCACATAATGGGAGTGAGAGGGGCAGGGAGATCACACAATGAGATAGGAAGCAAGAACAAGGTAGCTGAGGAAGCATAATGTACTTTATAACAACCCATTCTTGCAGGAACTAACCCTGTCTTTTTAAAAATATGCTTTTATTGGTGCATTATAGTCTCACATCATAATGTAAATCATGTTGATAGTGACATACACGCACACAGTACTTGGTGACCCCCGACTCCCAGAGTACTGAGATCAACATTGGTACTTTCACATATGTACACAAAGCCAATGGTAGTAACTCCTTCAATGGTCCTCACTCTTTCCCCTCTCCTTCCCCTAGACCACCTCCCTGGCTCCACTGAGGTTTCTCCTCCATTATCTGGAGTCCCTCTGGTATCCCAATTACTCCCTAGCTTGTGCATATTAGAGAAAACATATGCCCCTTCACTTTCTGTGACTGGCTAATCTCATTTAACATAATGTTCTCCAGGTCCTTCCATTTCAGCAAAGTAGCGGGATACAAACTCAACCTAAAAAATCAGTAGCTTTTCCCACCTTCTAAAGATCCACTACCCCTCAACACTGTCACATTGGGACCAAGCTTCTAACATATGAATCTTAGAGGGACAATCCATATCCAAACCAAGCACTGCCCATGAGTCCTGCAGAGACTGTGTCCCCTTCAGTGGCATGAAGACCCAGCAAGGTCATATGCAGCCCTCCCCCACCTCCTGACATTCCTCATAGGTTACTGCATGCATGGATTATTTGATTCTTGGCTCCTGCTTTCCTGTATTGCTACTCTACTGTTTAAATGATTCTCTCTGTCCCCTCCCTTTCCCAGAAGGGACAAATCATAACATGATACTTCTGTGTATTCCTGAAGCTCCTGGTGTACTTATACCATAGAGCGGATGCTCACTGGGTGGAACTGTATGGAACAGTGCTCAATCAAGAGATGATTTGAAGACCATTGAGGCCTCCCCATCTGACTATTCTTTCAGCATCAAAATGCATGGATTTACATCATGTTTTAGAATGTACAAGTGATTTTGCTTTAATAATTTTATTCGATCCTTACAACAACTCTGCCAGGCAAGCCATAATGATTATATCTATATTGCACAAAGAGGAAACTGAATCTTAGTGTGGTTAATTAACTTGGCCAAGGTCCCATAGCTGGCTTATAAAACATTCCCTGCATGAATGCAAGAAGGAAAGAATGAGGTACAATTAGGACTTGAGACCAAGTCTTTATGAGTTCAGATTCAGTGTTCTTTCCAATATATTTTCTGTCATTTCATAGACATCTTGGTTAGACTAATTCCACTGAAAACGTATTGCTTAAAAATGATTTGCAATGTTGTAACTCAATAGTGGTGGTGGTAGGGGGAACAAGGAAAAGAAAAGCTAGCACATTTTTATTCTAATGGAAGAAATGATATCTCAGCAAACACATAGGGGCATATGATTGGCACCTTGAAGGCATATGCGGCCACACCTTCAAAAGCAACCCAGCATTTTTGCTGTCTCCTCTGCTTATTAGAATAGCTTTTCAATTTTTCATATTTCCTCCCACTAAAGTCATTGAAGAATATAAGGTGAAAAGTACACATAAACCATTTCTGCTCTATCTCAGCTCTATGAATAGAATTGTTTCTTCTCTAAGCTTTAATCAGTTTCTCACTGAGTAAGTACTGATAATCAAACAGATTTTTAATACTTTAACCCATTATATTTAATTGGGCTCTTTAAGTTACAGGAATAAATAGAAACGGATGAACCTTTAAATCCCCTAGCACTAAATGCTGTTTACCTGACTCACTTCAATGAATCAATCTCCCATCTAACTCTCCCCTTCCACTACCTCCTCCCCCTTAAAAAATAAGACTGCAATTAAATGTATGGCGGTGGATCATTTCTTGCTGGCAATAATTATATGGGAACGTTTGAATCTCATCAGAAGGTCTAATTTGGAGTAATAAACCTTCCCGCTAATCTTACACCTAAAGTCAACGGCCCCACTCTAATGTTGATGATAATGCAGATGCCTAAAATAACAGACTGCATGAAAGATAACCATCGCTCTAAATGATTCCTATGCATGACTATAACACACACTTAGGAGGAGACTCTATTTTCAGTTAGGAAAAGAGAGTTTGTTTTCTGTTTCGGATAGTAGAAAATATCACTCAAGGCACCAGACCTGCCTTGAGCCAAGAGGTAGAATTTGAGCCATGATAAATGATAGAAGTTTAGCCAGGAATGATGGTATTCCAGTCAGATGAGATAGCAGAAGCCAAGTCAGCAAGGAGGAAGACCCTTTGGGAATGGTAATGAGTTCTGTAGGACTCAAATGTTGAGGGGAAATAGATTGAGCAGAAGGCAAGCCTTCTCATTCTCTCTACTTTTCGAAGGTTGCCTGAGGTGTTTCAAAGATTTGGCTGCAGGGCTGAAATGGCTTGGGTAGTATTTTTTCTTAAATAATAGGAACAATTAAAGTGGCTCAACTGGGGAATGACATGAATAGATCTGTGCTTTTCTAACAGAGCCACTGCAGCTATCAAGTGTATTGTGAGCCAGAGAAGATTATAATTGGAGGTAGTAAAGATAGGAAATTGTTGCAATTTTCTAAGGCAGAGGTGATGAAACTGGAGTTAGGCAGTGTTCTTTAGAGCGAGGATGTGGAATAGACCCTCCATACTATCATCAACTTAAAATTCTAGGAATTGTTGAGTAATGGTCCATGGAAGTTGAGGACTCTTTGGAACTAGAAAACACATAAAATTTTACAGAGGTTGACAATAGCATCTCTTAAAGGCATAAGTGAAGGATGAAGATGGAAAATTAGGGAAGTAAGGGGATCTGCTCCAGCCACAGTAATTTAGGAGCATGTTAAACTATAGGGATGTCTTATTCGGAGTTGGGCAGGTGTTACTAGTCATTATAAAAAGACAGACATAGCTTCCAATAAGTATTGCAGGGCTAGAAAAAAGTTGGAAAACCAAAATTATGTAGAATTCTGAGGAGACACAAAGACAAAGTATGCTATTTTGAAAAATGCCTGAATTTAAGAGACAAACAGAAAAAGAGACAGGGAACAATAAGCTTCTAATTTGTCAAGAATTAGGGACAGGACCAAGAGGATAAATTATTGTAAAAATCCAGGGAAGAGAAAGAAAGTTCTCATTAAGAGTCCTGTTAAGAGAAGAGTTAAGTAGTTTTAACAATTAGAAGACCACTCAATAATTGATGTCAGAGTATCATAGCAATATATGCATGTCCATGTTTCTAGCAGCACAATTCACAATAGCCAAATTATGGAATCAGCCAAGGTGTCCATCAACAGATGAATGGATTACAAAACTGGCACAGACACACAATGGAAGTTTACTCAGCTATAAAGAAGCACAAAATTGTCATTTGCAGGAAAATGGATGGAACTAGAGAATATTATGCTAAGTGAGGTTAGCCAGTCTCAGAAAGTGAAGGCTTGTATGCTTTCTCTTATATGTGGAAGCTAGAGAGAATTGAATAACAAAAGAGACTTCAAATAAACGAGGAGAGACTCCAGTGGAACAATGGAAAGGGTTTAAGGGAGGCAGGAGGTAGAAGGAGACTTGATGAAGCAAACGGTTTAAATAATGCTATGTTTAAATGCAAACTTATCAATATCAATCTCAGTAATATGTACATGGAAGGGGAGGGAGTAGGATGACATCCAGAGGGAAATATACCTAGTGCTGTGTGCATGTATGTTTCTATCACTCTGCACCTCATGTGCTGTATAATTACAATGCACAAATAAAATATATTTAAAAATAATAATTAAGCCGGGAGTGGTGGCGCACGCTTGTAATCCCAGTACTTTGGGAAGCAGAGACCGGAGGATCCGGGTTCGCGGCCAGCCTCAGCTCTCGCTCTCTCTCTCCCTGTCTCTCTCTCTCTCTCTCTCTCTCTCTCTCTCCTTAGTGAGGCCCTCCGCAACTTCGTGAGACCGAGTTTCAAAATAAAGCATAAAAAATAGGGCTGGGGTGTAGCAAGGAGGTAGAACGCCCCTGCGTTCAATCCCCGGCACTGCAAAAAAAAAAAATAAAATAAAAAGAAATAAAAGAGAAATAAAGCCCTACCCATAATTTAGAAAGTAAAGAACTGAGTATTAATATCTGAAGTGTGCCATTTAGGATGCTTATAGTGAATTTAGCTTATTTATACAGGTGAGTGACAGAGAAAAGTTGGGAATGATGACCCACTGGGACTGGAGTGCAAGGGAGCTGCAGCATTGTAGAGTGGAGTTGGTTGCTGTTTGCTTCTTTAGCTCTGATGTTTAAACGGTATTGGGATTTGTGCAGAAGAGTAATAGAATGAAAAAAAGTATGGAAACTAACATGTGCTAAATATTAAACATGTTTTATAGGTTAGGCATTTGTTCTCAGATGCTCACATAAACCATACTATTTAATCATGACAGCATCCAGAGGAATTTAGCACATTTTTAGAGTTGAAACTGATGGGCAGAGATGTTAAGTCACTTTCCTAGGATGATGCAGCTACTGTTCACCAGACCCATCATTTTATTAGATCAGTAACTGATTTTTCCTTTTATTCATTCAATACACTAATACTCAATGGGTACTAGTTATGTACCGAGAACCTGAGGTAAAATGGTTAATGAGATAGAAACCACTTGGTTTGATTACATAAAAACCATCTTTGGTTTCTGTCTCCTCATACTTACAGTGTTGAGGGGCAGCTGAAGGTGAAATGGGCAAGGTGGCCTCTTATGTGAATGATTCACAAGACAGATTGAAACAGAAGATAAATGATCAGAATATGGCACTGGAAGATGATGTTTTCAAATAACTATCTTTTTAAAAGAGGCATCATTTCCAGCTCTGATTTTGCAGCCTCATAATGTGAACATCACTAATCTCCCCCCACTTTTGCTCTGAGCCTTCTGTTCCACCCTCTCTGTCCCTGAATCATGTGACACTGTGCACCTGAGCCACTGCAAGTGCTGCTCCCTATGCCTGGGGTTCCATCTTCCTATGTGTCAATCTGCAAAACTGCTCATCCCATCAACCTCAGCTCTCATATCCTCTGAGTCCTCCCCTGACACCAGGCAATGTAGATGGGCCCTTTCCCCATCCCTACTGCACAGAACTCAAGTTAAACGATGTCCCCATGATAGGATGTTTACATTTCTTCTCTTAGCTAGCATCCTGAAATCAGGACCCATGCATTTCCAACTTTGTATCAAAATGCCTGGTACACAGGAAGCACTGGGCAATATGTGTGGAACACATGGCTGAGCATGTTGTTAAAAGAGCATATCTTTTTAATATCCGTAGAGGTGCAACTTTTTGCTGGGTAGCATTGTGGGACTATTTTTCCATGTGTCATGACCACATTTGTTTTGCATTTTAGTCCATTACCATAATAATAACTCTCCATTTTCAGCTTATGCATTTGAAAATAAATTGCCTTGCTTAGGAAAGGAGAAAGAAATACTATTAAGTGACCATAATTGTTATTGCTTTAATAGTCACCTGTATATTATGAAATCTGAACAGAAAAAATTCAACTAAAAGAACTGAAATGCTTAGTCCATTATTGAGTATGCTTTCTTGGTAGAGTTATATTTTTATAGAAAATATTTTCCTATTCCACTGAACTATGTTTTATTTAACAAGAGTATGAATATAGCCTGAGGTGGGCTTTAAAAAGTAGCAGGGCAAGTCAAATGCCAAAAAAAATTATCTCAACTCTGGAGCTAAAACTACACAAAGAAAGAGTAATGACATTGAGGAGAAAGTCTGTATATGGCTGTGGTTTCTCTCCTGTACATATCAGGACCTAAAAACATCCCTGGAAGTTTAGAATGTCCTCCTTTCCCTACAACAACTTAGCAAATTCCCATTCCACCTATTCCATAGGACACACCTATTTTCCGAAGCTCCCCTCACATTCTTTCTGACAACATTTCTATTGTTTTGCCTCCACTTCATTTGCAGTAATTTGTGGATCTACTACTTCATATTAACTGATGAGCCTCCAAAGTCAGGGACATAGACTTACTCACCTTGCATTTCCCAATGCCTGGTACATTGCCTGCTCTACAGAAAGTTCTGCAAAACTCTTAAAGTGACATGTCTTGACCATGGTTCTAGTGCTTGGAAGTAACTCAGCAGTCATAAGGGTTCTGACCTTATACTGGATTATATCTTTGAGTGGCACCAAGTGTTGTGTGCATGTGCATGTATATTCTTATCTCTCCATAGCTCAGTATGATGTATAATTACAATGCACTAATAAAAGTATAAAAAGAAACCATTATATAATAAAATTTAAATTCCATGGGAATGTAGACAGTACCACATTCAATACTGTATTGCTGTTATTAATTCTGAAAAGGGTACTCCTTGCATTATATATCCAGCTATAAAAATTATAAAATATTATTAATACTATAAAGGAACTTTCTTTTTCCTTCTAATTTCCTGATAATTCTACTTCTATTTCAGTTGGTAAGTGAATTGTATTCTCACCTAATTTATGTCAGTAAAGATAGAAATACTCATATTGTTTTGTGTTGTGTTGTTTTACTACTGGGGTTTGAACCCAGGAGCATTCTACCTCCAAGCTAAACCCCTCATTAAGTTGCTGAGGCTGACTTCTAACCTGTGATCCTCCTGTCTCAGCTTCCCAGGTACTGGGATCACAGGCGTGCACCACAGTGCTCGGCCGTTTTACTTCTTTCTTTAGTATTTAAGAATTATATTCTTATGATTCACCTCCTATTGATGGGGATTTTGCATAAATTATTTCTAGTTTTAAAAGCAGCACTGCAAGGTAAGTATTATTATGGTCATTTTGGAGGACAAGAAAACATGGCTAAGAGAAGTTTCAAAATCTGAAGTGTCAAAACATTCTGAAAGAGCCATACTGAATTCAGCTGTGAAAATGGATGGCAATAAAAATATTAACAATTGGTATGATTGAGTTACCAACCAATTAAGAAGAATACTGGTGATTTCAGGGTCTTGCAGTTAAAACTAAATGTAGGGGAAGTTTAGGGAATTGAGAGTAGGGTGTGTAAGCAACCATGGTGGCACAGGTCTCTCAGGGGCTTGGGGCAGGAGCTATTTACTAACCTGAAGGGAAGTGCTTCAATACTTTACCTATATATAATATGCTTGTTAAACATCAATTATGACCAAAGAAAACCATATAAATAAATGCCGGGTAATGCGGGGAAGAGAAATTTACTTCTTCATCCATCACAAGGTTCATTGCTGAGACACTGAGAACAAAAGAGAGATTAACTAAAGAAAAACAAACATACAAATGTGATATAGTTTATGCACAACACAAGCGTCTTTGGAAATGAAGAACAAAAGAAAAATGGAAATCCATATATTTTTATGCTAAGTTTGATAAAAGAGTCCACTCATCCAGAAGTTTGAATGCAGGACCAGAGGGTATGATCTATGATTGAATGGTAATAACTGGAAGGAAAAGCGGGCAGGACCTGTTTCTTCAGATTTTTCTTGGCATCTCTATGTCTTCAAGGATAAGAATGTTCCTTTCTTCTGGGTATAGGGAAGATACCTCTGGAATGAAGGTTTTCTTCAAAGGAAGGTCAGAGAGTCCCTTTAGGGCCTGCTTCAGGGGAGCAGTTGACAGTGATCTTGCTTCTGCTCTTTCCTCAAATGCCATGCTGCCATATCTTGGGGTGACATGTTCTGAACTCCATCAGTAATTAGGCTGCTCCCGGATCCTGAGTGGTAGCCACTCAGAAGTAGGAGAAAAATAAAATAAACCAAAATATGTCTTCAATTCCAAGGTTTAGAGACTAGTAAAAAGCATCTGTTAGTTCAGAAATCGTGAGGACAACCACGGTGACCTCTGATCTGAACTGATGCGGGAGATTGTTAAAAGGAGGAGAAAATGATTTTAAAACTTACTTGATATTTACAAGCTTGCGTTCCTAAACTGCTATGTAAAATGTATCCCTCAGAGATCTCAGAAAGTTTAGGCTAACAATAGAAAATCGCTTAATAATGAAAGCAATGGTTTCTTCTGTGTGATTTCTAATGGGATGGGACATGTTTCATTTTGACTAGTGTCTTTTCTAGTATTTCAATACAACAGTTCTGAATGGAAATTAGACATCTTGTGGTCTAGTTCATATCAGTTTCACAAATATGTGGTATAACTTTCTGAAAGACACTGTACTTGTTTCGCCTTTCATATCTTTTGAAAATAATTGATTTGAAAATCTCTCATGTCCTTTTCTAGATATGACTTTTGAATTTTTGAATATTGTTCTTTTTATTTTGGAAAAGTACATCTTCTATTCTTTGTATTTTTTCCTCCTCTTGCTACCTTCACATCTATAATTAAGGCGTGCTGCAGGGGAGAGGACAAAGCCCAGGACTAAGAGTTACACAACCTAAGTTTGAGTCTGTTAGGTAACACTGAATATGCAAATTCCTAAATCAGCAGTGGGGGAAAGCATTTGTTATAGTCATTACCAATATGTAAGAAACACATTTTCACTTTCTCAGAAGTGAGGATGTACTTCAACAGCCTAACCTCTTCATTTGCACTATGTTCTTTTAGGACAAACTCTTTGATAGAGTATGGAAAAGAATAAGATTCTGATAGGCCCTCAGATTGTAACTATCTAGTGAGAAAGGGGAAATGCAAGCCAGGTGCGGTGGTACATACCTGTAGTCCCAGTAATTGGGAAGCTGAGACAGGAGGATTGCAGGTTCAAGGACAGCCTCAGCAATTAGGGAGACTCTGCAACCTAGCGAGACTGTTTTGAAACAAAAATAAGAAAAGCATTAGCTCAGAGGTAGAATGCCTTTGGATTCAATCCCCAGTACCCCTGCACACACACACACACACACACACACACACACACACAAATACACATGCACGTGCACACACAAAAAGGGGGTATGCAACTAAGATTGATAATTCTTAGGAGGTGATAATCCTTAGGAGAATTTTATTTACATGATCTTCTGGGACTCTATGGGGAATATAAGACCTTTATAACCCAGGTATCAGATGATCATGAGTTAAGAAAGTTCTAAATGGGATGTCCTGCAATCTAAAAAGATGAATAGAAATTATCTAGATAGAGAAGGAAATAGCATTCTGGGGAAAGGGTACAGACTGTAAAAAAAATGGAAGTGAGATGATTCCAAGTTCAAAGGACATCACATACTTTGGAAGGGCAGAATCATGATTGATTGGCACCGCGGTGTGACAGAAGATAAAGTGAAATTATAGCCGGGCGTGGTGGCACACGCTTGTAATCCCAGTACTTTGGGAGGCAGAGACCGGAGGATCCGGGTTCGCGGCCAGCCTCAGCTCTCGCTCTCTCTCTCTCTCTCTCCGTCTCTCTCTCTCTACCTAGTGAGGCCCTCCGCAACTTCGTCAGACCCGGTTTCAAAATAAAGCATAAAAAATAGGGC
>PVJS01012308.1:8861-44221 GCA_004027185.1 Glis glis | reverse complement strand
GGATTGAACCCAGGGGCGTTCTACCTCTGTGCTACACCCCCGGCCCTATTTTTTTATACTTTATTTTGAAACCGGGTCTCACGAAGTTGTGGAGGGCCTCACTAAGTAGAGAGAGAGAGAGAGAGAAAGAGAGAGACAGGGAGAGAGAGAGAGAGAGAGCTGAGGCTGGCTGTGAACCCAGATTATCCGGTCTCCGCCTCCCAAAGTACTGGGATTACAAGCGTGCGCCACCACGCCCGGCTAGATTTGTCTTTTTAAATGATACTGCTATCTGCAAGCATTTACTTCCTTCCCCTTCAGTCCTACCAGAGAAAGCTTTAGGAGCCTGGTTTTAGTAATATCATTTCCTTGCTTGGAAATGTTTGGTGTTATCAAATTTAAAATCCTACACATGAGTTTTATGGGATCCCAGGTTGCCCGTTTTTCTTCTCTCTCTCTGCACATTCTGGTGGAGCTAACCTGGAGATGGTCTTCACTTATGGGTCGTCCAGACTACGCTGCCAGTCAATATATTTATGCTGTTCTCCTTCTTTTAGTATCATTTTCTTGTCTCAGAAAATAATTTTTAGTTTTTTTAATAAACCTGGGTGTGTATTACCAGAATAAATTGACAGTGGACAGTGCACTGGCTATGTCAGTTAAAGAGAAGTCCCATTACTTTTTTGGGGGCATTTAAATTCTTTTTCTCCACTTTTTGTTTCTTGGCATCAAAATTTTATATAATTTCTGGATAGTCCTTCTTAATTTCTTTCTACTCTCCTTCCTTTGCTGGGTGTGAGATGTGTTCAAGTCATATTCTGATCCCTCATTTTTTTTATATCATCCATACTTTGCAACAACTATGTGATATATGGACCTTTGTTAACCTTTACTTTACCAATTTATGGACCTTTGTTAACCTTTACTTTACCGATTTAAAAAAGAAAAAAGTTACAGAGAGATGAAGTGAGTTCTTATAGCCCATAATTAATAGAACTGACTTGTGGACCCAACAGCCTGCTTTCAGAGCCTAGAATCAAAACTAGTACTCTATATTGCTGCATGAGATGATTGAATTTTATTGACTGAAAATTTGAAGACAGAGCCAGTGTGGTAATACCACCACTTGGGAGGCTGAGACAGGAGGATCACAGGTTGGAGGCTAATCTCAGCAATTTAGTAAGGCTCTCAGCAACTCAGTGAGACCCTGTTTCTAAATAAAATAGTGCTAGGGGTATAGTCCAGAGGTAGAATGCCCCTGGGTTCAATCCCCAGTACCACACACACACACACACACACACACACACACACAGACACACACACACACACAAAATTGAAAACCTATAATACTCTGTCCTAAGTTTTAAAAGGATGGTGAAAGTTTATTGGTTAATACACTAGGTAAAGAAGTTATCTGATTTTAATTAAAGGGATCTGCTGCAATTCATATATTAAATAATTATAATTCTGAAGTGTTATTGGGTTTGAAAATTAATTTATACTTAACTTGATACATCAAATATTAATTATACTTTGTAGAGGAAAATGGATTAATATAGAATTCATTAATAAGATTGTGTTGGTCTATTTGAAAATATACTTAGATCATGCCTATGTGGTTAAGAGACGAATTTGGTCTACTGGGGCAAGAGTTACATGATAAAAAAGTGATCATTGGGGAAGTATCCTATGTATTTATTCATTTATTTATTTTTGTGGTACTGGGATTAAACCCAGGAACATTATACCTTCAAGCTACACTCCTAGCCATTTATTATTTATTTATTTTTTTATTTATTTACATTTTGAAACAGAATCTCACTAGGTTACTGAGAATCTCACTAAATTGCTGATGCTGTCCTCAAACCTGTGAGTTTCCTGTCTCAGCCTCCCAACTACTGGGATTACAGGTGTGCACCACCATGCCTGGCAAGAAGTATCCTTTTACCTAATGAAGTTTATTTAATTGAAGTTATTGTATTGACATGAATCAATATAAATCTGTGTTCATAGCCACATTCATGTGCACACTGCATAAACCCCTACTTAGGCGTGGGGCATTCTTTACAGTGATTGAAGCATTTCATGTGACCTGTGTTGACACTCCCACCACAGCACTGGGAGGGACTGGGTGGACAGTAGCCACCACATAAGTCGTGTCTGTTAAGACACTGAGGCAATCACTTGCCTAGACCCTCACACAGCTGGGTAATGTGTGAAGGCACCAAGACTAGTTACCATGTCACAAACTCTCGGCCTAGTTCTTTTTACCAGACTCACTGAAGAAACCAAGTAATTAGATCCATGGAGAGAAAATTCTATACAATGCAAAAACTATCAAAGCAGTCACCCTATCACTACAATGGTTGCCAACATCTTTAATAAAACATACAATGTGTAGAAATATGCTAGGAATGGCAGTGTGCTGCGAACAGGTGCTAATGCTGTGCCCTTTTGCTCTGCCTTAATCACAGGATCCTGCCTAAGTTGTTTCAAAACAACTTGTACAGTTGTTAGTTGTTGAATTTTTTTTCTTGATTTTAGAGAAAAAATGCACTAATTATGGAAAACATGAACAAGGGAGAAAAAATTTTAAAAAGAAGAAAACAAAAAATCACCCATGGTCTCAAAACCCATGAAGATCCCTCTCAAGTATTTTTTATGTGTTTTCTTCCAATATCTTTGTGTAGGTGTGTGTCTCCGTCTGTGTGTACTGTGTGTGTCTTACGAAGTAAAATTGCACACTCCCAGAGGGGATATAAAGTGAATCATTTTCACCTTTTCAAGCTAAATGGTTAAGGACCATTTTTCTATTGGACAATCATATCACTCAAATTAAACACAAAGTATTTTCCCCAGCTATTGTCTGAACAAACGAAAGCTGTCTAATTACAGTATTATATATTATTCTTTTTAGAAAGCTTGATATATTTACAGATCAGAGCATATAACACCACACCTGGGTTGCTATGGAGATGTCTAATTTTTATCAAGATTTCAAAAATTAACAATAAATGCATTTTTCATAAGTATGCTAAACACTTAACATAACTTAGACACCCACAAACTTTTTTTGCATAAGTATTATGGGGAAAATGCAGGTGCAAGAGATTATGTGCCTTTGAATTAGCCACTTTTCCCAATCTTGTCTTTTATTCTTCTGATGCATCCTTTCCACTGGCACACTTCCTAAGTTTAAAAGTGTCAATGAAAAAGTTATGTCTTTCCAACATTTCAGACATGACCAAAAAAGAGTGTGAAGTGTGGAGAAAAAGTATATACATATACATACATGCACACACTTACACATGTATACACGTATGTGTGTATGTGTGTATGTAATCTCCAGCTGTTCCTCAGTATCCATGAGGGATCGGTTCCAGTACTCTTCATAGATACCCAAATCACAGATGTTCAAGTCCCTTCTCTAGCATGGCATAATTTTTACATATAATTTACCAACATCCTCCTGTATACTTTAATTATCCCTAGATAACTTCAAATAACTAAAACAATGGAAATACTCTGTAAATTGTCATACTGTATTGATTAGGGAATAATAGCAAGAAAAATAGAATCTGCAAATGTTCGGTACACTTTTTTCCTGAAATATTTTTGATCTGTGATTGGTTGAATCTGCATTGCAACTCACAGATACAGAAGGACGACTGTATGCACATACATATACCAGTACAAATAAGCATGATATGTACATACATATGCATTTGTTTATTCTCCTCTGTTTCTCTTCTATGTATGCATGAACAGAACACTGGCGTGAAGATGCTTACAGTTTCCATGGTAAAGAATCGTCTTCATCTCATCTACCTGAGTCATCATACAGATTCACAGCTTCAAAATTGAGGGTTTAGGAAGAATAATTCTCTAGGGTCCCAGAACCTTAGTATCCAGGTTGTTGATTTGACAGCCTCTAAAAAAAATTGAACAATTATTGAGACCAAAGTTAACTATTATCATCCTTTTTTTTTTAAACAAACTTTGAAAATCTTTGGAATAAACTTAGGGTCTGGTGGGAAATAAAACTGACTTGTGTTATCAGTGAGTATTTCATGTTGCCATTGGCAAGAAAGAGAGGGAAGAGTAGGATGGCCCTAGAATCCCATCTATGTTAACATCATTTAAAGATATACTGCTTATTGCTTCCGCTATGTAGAAATGCTGTGTTGGAGTCTTGAAAAGGGGCAATTCTGAACTCATTGTCCTTTGGAGTACTTTAAGCAACATTCCTAGCTGAATTTACAGGACTGCAGAGATGATAGGCTATAATAATATGTAGTCAGAGAAAACCTATTACAATAGTCCCTCCTTATCGTCAGGTAATAAATTTCAAGATCCCCAGGGGATGGCTGAAATCTTGATAGTATGGAACCCTATATACAAGCACTGAGATATTGAGACAGTTGATCTGATAACCAAGATGGCTACTAAGAGATGAATGGGAAGGAAGCCAATCTAGATAGCATAGATGCGCGAGATAAAGGTATGATTCACATCCTAGTTGGTTGAAACAGGACAGTGTGAGACTTCATCACACTACTCAGAATGGAATCAATTTAGAACTTTTGAGTTGTTTATTCTGGAAGTTTCCTTTTAATATTTTTGGACCATAGTTGGCGGCAGGTAACTGAAACTGTGGAAGATGAAATGGTGCGTAAGGAGGAGCTACTGAAGTAGCAAGTAGGAAATCGAACAATCAGAATATGGTGGAGTCATGTTACTGGGCAAAGACACAGAGGGAAGAACCACACATTCTTACTGAAGAAGTGCTAGCTAGCTAGCCCTACTGGACACAATCTGCATGAAACCCAGGCTGCCTCAAATGTTTAAACTTCTGGATTTCCAGCGAGATTCTTTTCTTCTTAATGATCTCTATGTGCCTTATAATAACCCATCTTTTACTTGAACGAGCCTCGGACTCTACTTCTTGAATCAATGAAACTTAACTAAAACTATTATCTTTCTAACCACAGTCTATGCCAGGTACCATAATTTTTTTGTGTGCAGTGAGTTCTTTTAGTCACCATCCATCCATCTCTCCTCATATCCAGCACCCTGGGTGCCATACTTCTTTCTTCCTTCCCTTCGCCATCTCCACTCCACCTCCTTGATGTGCCCCATTCCTCCTTAATACTGCTCTCTCTGCAGAGTAATTTCTTTCTTGACATAGTTTGAGAGCCTGCTAGTAGTTTCACTGCCACCAGTCTTGTTTCTTTAAACTTCTCCCACATTGTATTCAGGGTAATCATTATGAGACATAAATACAACTATTTGTTTTTCTGATTAAAGCCCTGTCTCAAGCTGCTTGCCCTCTCATCCTAAGCCTTTTAAAACTTGCTTCTCTCTACCTTTCCATCCTTAGCTCCTTCAACACTCTCCACCCCCCTGCCTTGGATTCAAATGCCTGCCCCATCTTTATTTCCTTGAGCCTCTCACACTTAGCCTCCGACACTTATCTGAATGGTCACTTTTCCCAGAAGATTTTCTTAAATGTGCCTGTTGGGCTCTCTTGTGTGCTTGCTTAGCTATGCTCCTCTAACTTAGCACATCTCATTGTCTGCTAAGTAAATATCTTAATTGTCTGTCTGGTCTTCCACTAAGCTGTCAGCTTGGTGATGGGGAGGTGATGAGGACTATCTTATATTACATCCCCAAATCTGGACTATTGCCTGGAATGTGCCAGTGACCAATAAGCATTTGTTGGATAAATGTGACCAGCAGTGCAGTTCTTCAGATTTAAATGACTCGTAGAGCCCTCGTGCTGTCTGTGGAGTCCGGTATTCTCTGCATCATGATTACCAGGGGCAGCTTGTTTGCCTGTTGTGATGACCCAGTCTGTGGCTGGCACTGTGCCCATGAGGAAATGTAGACACAGACTCAGAGGAGCTTAAAGGGAGCCTCTCTTAAGAATAATCTGAACCTTTGTTCCTGGTAGCTGGTCTAGTAAAATCATCTTTTACTTCCCTTTCAGTTTTATTTTAAAACACTATCAACTTTATCTTCCTGGGATTGACCATGGATTTAAAAGAACTCTTCAGTTGCTGCTTGTTATCTTTGACCTGGTGTAAGAAAATCTGCCTTTTTAGAAAGATGTGTTCTGATACCAACAGAAAGGGCTAGACAGCTAGGACAGTGTGCAGAGAAATCCAGGCATCGAACTGTTCATGGATTTAGGGAAAAATAAATTAATAAAAATGTTGTTCTAGTCCGGTGTGGAGGTTGCTCAGAGGTAGAATGCCCCTGGGTTCAATCCCAGTACCAAAGCAAACTTTACTATATTTAGTTTTTATTTATTGGGCAAAATGTATCTTTAAACATCATCATAAGAAAATGAATGTTTGGTGCTGTTGCAGGGCTTAGCTTGAAAAGGATTTCCAGTGTCACGAAATATCTCCAGCTCCCCTGGGAATATTTCATATCTCCATCATTACTGTCAAGTGGAGGGGCCCAGGCCAGCACCTTTACACTGATAGCCTTGTCTCTAAAGGATCAAAAGCCATTTTCCCTTGGACATAGTGTAGCTAGGAGCTTGCCACTTGCCTCAGTCAACATTTTCTCCGCTGTAATCTAAAGGAACTGACCACACAAATTTAGAGGAAGGAAGATTTATTTGCTCACAGTTTTTGAAGACTTTTGGGTACAGTCCATGTCAGGCCTGTTCTGCAGAGCTCAGAGTATGGCAGAGGAAAGCAGAGAGAAGGAGACAGCAAGGGCTCTGCTGTCACATCATGGAAGCCAGAAGCAAGAGAGCAAGGGGATTCAAAGACAAAAACACAGTAGCTTAGGCCACACCCCCAGGGACCTACCTTCTCCAGCTACATCTCACCTGCCTAGGTTACTACCCAGAAAATCCATTACAATGGACTTATCCACTGATGTGATTACAACTCTCGTGACTTAAATACATAAACTCTGAACATTAATACATGAGCTCTTCAGGGGACATTCTATGTCTAACCATAACACCACTTCCTTAGGACATGCCAGCTCTGTGGCTGAATTCAGTTTGTGTTCAGAAATGCCTGAATCAGAATTTCAGACCTCACCAGCACAGGACTCATCCTTGCAAATTTTCATGTGTGATGAGTGTGGAAAACAGAGTGATCCTCCAAAACATGCACACCCTAAAACCCAGAACAGCTGAACATTTGAATTATATGGCAAGTGCGAATCAAAGTTGGAAAACAGTTGATCCTTAAGCCGAGAGAGCACATTGCATTATCCAGGTGGGCCTCATGTAACTTCATGTGTTCTTAAAAGTGGAAGAGGAGACTGGTTCAGTGACACATGCCTGTAATCCCAGTACTTGGAAGACTGAGAGGGGAGGATCACATTTTTTGAGGCCAGCCTAGAGGTGGTAGAATGTCCCTGAGTTCAATCCCCGGTACTAAACAAAAAAGAAAAGTAATTCTAAGAGATGTGACAAACATGGAAGAAGGGAGCATGAGCTAGAGAATGTGGGCAGCCTGTATAAGTTGGGAATGCCCTCAGCTGACAGCCAGCATAGCTTTGTGGACCTCAGGCCTACAACTGAGAAGAGCTGATTTTTAGCAATAATCTGAAGGAAGCAGTTGGATTCTTCCCTAGAGATTTCAGAAAGCCTTCCCACTGATGCCTTGATTTTAGCTTTGTGAAACCTGTGTTGAATTTCTGACCTGACAAACTATAAAAGAATAAATTTGTGTTACTTGAAGCCACTGACTTCTTGGCAACTTATTTCTGCAACATAAGAAAGCAATAGAGAGATCTATCAAGAACATTGATCATGTTATCCTTAATAGGCACAAAAATGCCTTTTGTTTAGAACACAGCAACCTAATTGTCAAGGAAAGATAAAGTTACCTGGAAGTTTCAACAGTTATGGAAGAATAAGATGATATTTTGAGACAGTAATTGGTTTAGTGGCATATAGTAGTGGATGATAAATTGCAAATGAATTCTGCTAAGTTTTAAACAAAGTCTTAATGATGAGGTGGGAAGAAATGAGCTTCAGGCTTCTGATCTCAACAATCTACCAGGGCCTAAGCACAGAGCTATGAAATAGTCTCAGGAACATTGCTCTATTTGAGATATACTAGCATCATATCATTAAGCGGAACATTTCATGACACCAAATAGAGATGTAGAAAAAAACAGTTGGCATTTTCAGAAAAATGTTAAGAGAGAGATTAGAATAGGAAACATGCATTAATGTACAGTTTGGATGGTTTGGAAAGAGAAGGGGGAAAGGCTTTCTAGACAAGAACAAACTGATCAGGGTTTTAGTGTTAAAAATGTCTGCATCACCTTGTGAGACCTCAAGGACCATGAACGTTTGCAGAAGCCCACCTACAAAATCCAGGCCCCCACACACACTGCTCTTTCACCTCAGTGGTGGTGAGTGGGTGTGGTGCCTGAAAATGAGTCAGAATACAGAGTAATCTCTCCTGCACCTGCCTTTAATCCTACAGAGACACAGCCTCTGTAACTGTGTTACAGTTGTAACACATTTAAAGAAAGGGATCACTTGCATTTTGGTGCAAATCAGGATGGAACCAAGGTCAGGAGAAGTGCTCAGATGACATCACACTTCAGTTAAAAGTGGGACTATTGAAGGAACAAGTAATATTTTATGATGGACAAAGTCATCTCTTACAACAGCCCCTAATGCTCCCTCTGTTCCAAAAGTGATATGACCCATGCAAAAAACGTCCTCACCTATCAGAAAGTTCCCTCAGAGATGCTGCAGTTGCTCACTGACTCCAAGGACTAAAGGCAGTTAGTCCTGATGCAGATGCTACATATAAAGTCTCTCCCTACCTGCGGTTCCATAAAGCCAAGTTCCTGTGGAGCCAAAGGCTCAAGAAAGCCATGTGGGACAATGGGAAATGCATTCCTTTTAGTATGAACAAGAGGGTGCAATTTCAATCATCAGTGATTGTTAAAAATAGAACCTCATACCAATTGCCCAACCTCTCTGAGAAAGAAGAAACTAAAGTTCAGTTTCTTCATTTGTAAAATGGCACTCATGCTAGTAATGTGCTTCTCTCAAAGCAAGCATTTGTGTAGTTTTGATAGAGATTTTATTGAGGTCACAGAAATCTTCAGTAAAATTTAAAGTGCCATAAAATATTGGTGTTGTTGCAGTGATGAATGTTGTATTAATCTTCTTGGGCTTCCATAACAAAATACCATAAACTGGGAGGCTTAAACAACAAAAGTTTATTTCCTCATGGAGTTCTGAGTCCGGAAGTCCAAGATCAAGGTGTCCATAGGGTTTGTTTCTTCTTTTTTTGGTGCTGAAGTTGAACACAGGGGCATTCTAGCTCTGATCTACACCCCTAGCCCTTTTAATTTTTATTTTGAATCAGGGTCTTTCTAAGTCCCTGAGGGTCTTGCTAAGTTGCTGAGACTGGCCTCGAACTTGCGATCCTCCTGTCTGTCTCACCCTCGCAAGCACTGGGATTACGGGTATGGGCCACTATGTCTAGCCTCTGGGTTTGTTTCTTCTCAGTCCTCCCTCCTTAACTTGGAGATAGACATCTTCTCCCATGTGATTTTCCATCTGTGCTGATATGTGTCCAAATTCCTATGAGCACACCAATCAAATTGGAATGGGGCTCACTCTAATGATTTCATTTTGGCTAACCTCTTTAAAGTCCGTATCTCCAAATACAGCCACATTCTGAGATGGTAGAAGTTAGGATTTCAACATGTGAATTTGGAGTAATATAATGCCACGTACAATAATTATTACTATTATTATAATTAATTCCAGTTTGGTAACTAAAATTCTGCTTTTGTATTATGAAAGTAATGACTGTCATCTATTAAAAACAACCTCATCTATAAAAAAAATGTGAATGACTATTTCAGCTCCTTTGAGGCCTTAGGGTCACAAAGTCATTATTTCTCAGGGACAAGATGGTACCTGGTACCAGTGCCTTACCCTTGTTCAAATAATCAGAAAGTCTGGTGCCTGAGCCTCTGTGGGCTTTGTCACCTTGAACATGAAAAATTGTCCTCAAATTGTGGTCTCATCTTTTTGTGCTATATAAGAGCCTCCCTGCTCCCCCATTTAACTATGGAATTTGATTCCCTCCAATGACAAAAAATATTTAAAATAACAACTTTTCTGCAGCAGTTCTAAATTTCTTTTTCAAACACACACACACACACACACACACACACACACACACACACACACACTACAAATATTGTCATGCTTAGTTGGTATTTTCTCCCTAAACCTTTAAGCTGTATTTTTCCTATCAGAGCCTCTCTCTTGTTAGCTATAGAGCCTATGCTGGTATTTCAGAAAGAAGGGATGTATTCTATACTCCCGATGGTCCCATTTATATCCAGGTCTCAGAAAAGCAAATATATGGACAGTGAGCTACATTTATCCCAGGGAAACTGATCAAGGAAGAGAAGCCACATGGATAAAATAAGTCAAGGGAACCTGCATGCTCAGAGCCATGATTTGAGATTCTAATCACTACAAAAACATGTCTTATTGGTCCATTTAATTTGGTTTGGGGAGAAATCTCCCATAAGGATTTGGGGATTTTGCAGATCTAAGGCACTGACATACAAAGTAAAGTTGGATTTTACTATATTAGCTGCCCCTGTGGAATTAGTTCATGAAGGCTCCTAATGACTAAAGCAATGGCTTTCAAACTTTAATGTCTCTAAGAATTATCTGGAGAGCTTGTTAAAATGCTACAGGCCCAAGAGATTCCAATTCATTCAGTCTTGAGTGGGATCCAGAAATCTGTACTGTATTAAGCCTCCTCTTCCACTCTAGGCAATTTTAATTTCTTTATTTTTTGGGCAATTTTAATTTAATAAGAAAACTCTTAGAGTATTTATTACACACCAGGCACTGTTATTAGCATTTCATAAATATTAGCATATTTTGTCACAAAACCCTACATTTTTATCATTAGTGTTTTACTGGTGAGAAATGGAGGCAAAATTGCTTACTTAAGGATGGAACTAGTAGGTGCCAGGCAGTTTTGTTCCAGAATTTATACTTTGGGCCACAATGTTATGTGGCCCCCTCATTATGATGCAGGAACACCTTTGAGAATCATCACATTAAAGACTTTTCATGTAGATGTAACAACTGACCCTGTTAAAAATAATTTCTCTTTTATTGATGCATTATAATTATACATCATAATGGGATTCAGAGCGATAGAAACATACATGCACCCAGCACTTGGTGTGTTTCCTTCTGGGTCCCACCCTACTCCTTCCCTGTACATATTATTAAAATTGATATTGATAACTTCATATGTAAATATAGCATTATTTAAATTGCTTATAGCCGGGAGTGGTGGCACATGCTTGTAATCCCAGTACTTGGGAGGCTGAGACTGGAGGATCTGGGTTCATGGCCAGCCTCAGCTGCTTAGTGAGGCCCTCCACACAACTTAGTGAGATCCTGTTTCAAAATAAAGGATAAAAAAAATAGAGCTGGGGGTGTAGCTCGGAGGTAGAATGCCCCTGGGTTCAATCCCTGGTACCGCAAAATAAAATAAAATAAAATAATAAAATTAAATAATAAAATTAAATAATAAAATTAAATAATAAAATTAAATAATAAAATAAAATAAATTGCTTCCTTCATCAAGTCTCACTTTTACCTCTCCAGCTCCCTCCCCAAATCCTTTCCACTCTTCTACTAGTATCTCCCCTTTTTTATCAGAAGTCCATATGTTTCCCAATTTCTCTCTAGCTTCCTCATATCAGTGGAAAATATGGCTGTTTACATTCTGGGACTGGCTAATCTCGCTTAGCATAATAATCTATAGCTCCCTCCATTTACCTGAAAATGACTTACTTTTGTTCTTATTTATGGCTGAGTAAAATTCCATTGTATATACTATAGTTTCATAACTCATTCATCTGTTGAGTGCACCTAGGCTGGTTCCATGATTTAGCTATTGGGAATTGTTCCACTATAAATATGGATATGCATGTACCCCTATAATATTCTGACCTCAATTCCTTTGGGAAGATCCATAAGAGTGGTGTAGCTGGGTCATACCGTAGTTCTATTCCAAGTCTTTTAAGGAACTTCCACACTTATCTCCATAGTGGCAGTAATAATTTGCAACCCCACAACACTCTATAAGGGTTCCTGTTTCCCCACATCCTCACCAGCATTTATCATTGTTTGTATTCTTGATGATTGCCATTCTAACTGGAGTTACATGAAATCTCAGTGTCATTTTAACTTGCATTTCCATGATTTCTAATGATTTTGAACATTTTTCGTAAGTTTATTGACCATTTATATTTCTTCTTTTGAGAAGTCTCTATTTAGATCCATTGCCCATTTTTTTCATTAGGTTATTTTTTTTAGTGCTAAGTTCTTTGTATATTCTAAATATTAATCCTTTACCAGAAGATTGTCTGGTTAAGATTTTTTCCCTTTCTCTTTGCTCTCTCTTTAGACTCTTGATGGTTTCTTTTACTGCACAGCTTTCTAATTTAATGCCATGCCACTTATTGTTTCTCATTTTTGTTTCCTAGGCTTTAGAGTTCTTGTCGAGGGAGTCTCTACCAGTGCCCGTATGTTGGAGAGTTGGTCCTATGCCCTGTTGTAGTAATTGCAAAGTCTCTGATCTAATTTCTAGGTATTTGATCCATCTTGAGTTGAGTCTTGTGCAGGGTTAGAGGTTGGGGTCTAATTCCATTCTTCTACATATGGATAACTGGTTTTCTAGCACCATTTATTGAAAAGGCTGTCTTTTCTCCAGTGTATGTTTTTGGCACCTTTGTCAAAGACCAATTGGCTAAAGGTGTTAAGATTTGTTTCTGAATATTCTATTCTATTCCATTGGTCTATATTCTATCAATTACATATGCCTGCTTGGAAAGAAGGAAAACACGTTCATTCTTAACCTATGTCCTACCAAGGATTCTCATAGCCAGATAGTTTTTAAAGACATTATAAGAGAAATACTAAAAAAAAAAAATCCTAAGGTCTCAGGTAACGTTGTACAACTTCACTGAGTTTCTTTGTGGTCAAATAAGTGACTTTGAGAAGAAAGTTTATTTATTATAATATTATAAGTGCAGAATGGGAAGAATTAGGCATTGAAGACAACCACCAAATGAAGACATTTCTCTTGACTTATAAAAGACTTGAAAGACAATTGGAAAGAAATAACAGTATGCAAATCAAAGTTACAGAATGTTCTACCTGAGCATCATGTAGTGTTATATCCTATGCAGTCATAGTATGGTGTATCTGGGAACGTATCAGTTAGATTTTGCTATGTAAAAAACACTCCACCCTTTTGCAGTATAAAATATCCATCATTCAGTTGCTAATTGATATGCAGGTCAGTAGTTTGGCCTGGGCTGGGCTGGGCTGGGCAGCTCTTCTCTTTTTATGCTGTGTCACCTGGGCTCATGTTATGAACATGAACAGGCTCAGTTAACATGGCTCACACATGAGACAGATGGCTCCTTGATATGGTCACAACTCTCTTGTCATGTGGTCCGTCATCCTGAAGGGGGTTAGCTCAAGCTTGTTCATGTGGTGGTACAAACCAAAGAGGGCCAGAACCTGGTTTTACCAAGGTAGTCAACATTATTCCCACCATATCTGTTGTTTAAAATAAGTGAACTCAGCCAGGTGGTGGCGCACGCTTGTAACCCCAGTACTTGGGAGGCTGAGACTGGAGGATCCTGGTTTGCTGACAGCCTCAGCTACTTAGTGAGGCCCTCTGCAACTTAGTGAGATCCTGTTTCAAAATAAAGAATAAAATAATAGGGCTGGGGGTTTAGCTTGGAGGTAGAATGCCCCTGGGTTCAATCCCCAGTTCTGCAATAAAATAAAATAAAATAAGTCAACTCACCAGCCCAGATTCAATGAATGGAGAAATGAACATCACTTCTTGATGCAGTAGGTACAAAGAATTATGACCATGTTAAATCCCAAGGAGAGATTTTCTTAAAAATTACATAGCACATGAGACATAAAAAAATACACACTGTTTATCATTGTAAAGCCTTGACTTCAAACCCAGAACTGACCTAGATTATATATGAACTGCAGAAACTACTTTTGTTCTTTTAGTGTTAAGACCTAGAATCACATTTCTCAATTTGTAGTTCAGCATGGTATTAATAAGCATTCTGGAAAAATACACAACAAAATTTGGGGGATATTGTTGTAATTTACAGCTTATTCTGAAAGTGCACATTGTCCATGTGAATGTGTAGAAGTAATTGAGAACATCAGTTTCCCTCAATGTTTCCCAGAGTGACCACAGAAAACTTTGTTAATGGACTTCCCAAATGTCATTCAAAAATGCTATTATATTTCTATTTTGTGACGTTAGACTATTGGACTTGATCAGTGAGCAAAATCTATGTAGTGAGCAAAATCTATGTACCCTCAAAAAATCATTCAGTGCAGGAGATGAGCCAAACACTACCTAGATGACCATACAACTATGGTTTACACCAAGAATTAATATGTAAAGAGTAAGACATGCAAATATTACATAAGTATATAATATACTTGGAGATATAATTTAGATAAGAAAAAGCAGCTTGATGAGAAACACCTTATGCTGGGGTAAGCCACAGCATACCTGTGGTGTCAAAAAATAAGATGATGACATAGTTTTGGAAAATGCTGGGCTAGTGCTGTCTACTGTAAGTTACTAGCCAGATGTGGTTATTTACATTTAAATAATTTGGGCTGGGATGTAGCTCGGTGGCAAGGAAGTTGCCTAGCATATGCAGAGCCCTGGATTTGATCCCCAGTACCAAAAAAAAAGTTATATTGAGAATTAAATAAATGTAAAAATTCAGTGCCTACTTTGCTCTAGTGACATTTCATGTGCTCAGTGGCTGTTGGTCACTCACTGTGTCTACTATAAGGGATAGTACAGAATCAAACCCTCCCATTTTCACAGGGAATTCTATCAGCTGTGCCTAAGAGCAAGGGTTGGCAAAAACTACAGCCCATTAGTCAAATCCAGCTCATGACCTTTTTTTGTACAATCGGCAAACTAGGAGTATTTTAAACATTTTTAATGGAATTTAGAAGAAAGGAAGGGAGAGAAAGAGGAAGATAAAGAATGAAAGAGGGAAGGGGAAGAAGGAAAAATGAGAGGGAGGGAGGAAGAAAGGGGAGGATTGAGAGAGGTAGAATTTAATAGTCCATATATGACCTGCAAAATTTAAAATCTTTACTCTGTGTGTCTTTACAGAGGAAGTTAGCTGACCATTGCTCTAGCCGCCGCATCACCCTTCCTGCTTGTCTTTCCAGTGTAGTTTTATGGGCTTGTGTTTGCTGCCTGCTAAGACACCTGCGTTTGACACAGGTTGCTGACCAAGGAAAGATCCTGTTCCCATTCCATGGTGCATAGTTGTTGCTAAGCAGCAGCTACCCTGCTCAGGATTTTAATTTCCAACCTTGGATCTAGTGGAGCTGTGAAAACAGTTCTTACTAATGAAAGATCAGTAAAGTAACGGGTGTCGGTCGTCTGGGGTTCCAGGTGATGGGATAATGGCTGACGATCCTCTACAATACCTTTTCCTCTTGTTTTTGTTTGCCAAGTAGAAAATGTTATGCTCAGAACTCCAGCCTACACTCTAGCATCTGATCAACAGTTGTTGCCTTTATAAACACATACCCATTAATTTTTATTTTGTCCTATTGGCCATAATTATACCAAAGATATCCATACTGGTAAAGATATAATAGTAAAAGCTATGTTATAGAGGAACTATCCTGTTAGCCTATACATCTTACCGAATAGGAAAATAATAACTACTGAAAGGCTCTAGGGGGATAAATAGCAGTTATCAAATTCATTCAGGAAACATTTCCTAAGTCCCAGAAGTGTATGGGAGCTGAGAAGTAAATTAATAAATCAGGATCACTATTAAACAAAATTCTAATGGCCTTTATTTTAATAAATTGCCATGATTAACCCAGACATAATTTTAGTTGCATACATGGGTAATCCAGATAGATGGCATCTTGAAGAGATATAATAAAACAAAACCTAAGAAGTACTAAAAATTAATATGTTTTATTTAACCAATTCATCAAGATTGCTCATTGTTGCTAATTGTAGTGCCTTCTATGAATAAGACTTTTCATTTTCTCTTATGTAAAATCAGTTGAGTTTCACAATATCCAAAATAGTTAAATAAGTTATATTTTATCCAGTTTTACTTAAATGAAAAGTGTTTGAGAACTTAAAGTATTCCATAACCAGGAGGGCTCTTCCTTTAATTACCTAAAACCATGGGATGCCAAGCCAACTCCAGCTTCTCTTTTGATAGATTGCTGTATTAATCCATTCATTATTATTATATATTACATTTTTATTTTGGTCATATGTCTTCAGTGGTTTTTGAGGATAGATAAGTAATGGCTTTAGAAGAGTTCAGTTAATGTTCAGCGAGTTGGACAGCCATTGCCTAAATGCTGATTAAATGTGACGGTTAGTCTGGAGGGAGGGTGCTTGAGGTCATGCGCAGAATTCAGTTCAGGGCACGCTGTACTATTTGTCAACAGTTTCAATCAGTGCAAAAAAGAATTCTTAAAAATATAATTTATGGACAATTTAAATCTGGAAGAGTATGTAATTATGATAAATTCTGTAATCAATGCTCAGAATCAAAAGACTGAAGTGTTACGCCAAAGCTGACAAAATGAAATCTAGCCAGGCGTGGTGGCACAGGCTTGTAATACCAGTACTTTGGGAGGCGGAGACCGGAGGATCCGGGTTCGCGGCCAGCCTCAGCTCACTCTCTCTCTCTCTCTACTTAGTGAAGACCCTCCACAACTTCGTGAGACCTGGTTTCAAAATAAAGTATAAAAAATAGGGCCGGGGGTGTAGCGCAGAGGTAGAACGCCCCAGGTTCAATCCCCGGTACCGCAAAAAAAAAAAAATCTAACAGGTTAACATCCCATGTTTTAAAAACTCAATTATCAAAGTAAATGAACAAGAAGTCACAGAGTAGCAAAAACTCTGAAACAGATGTTTGAACAAAATCTCAACCTGTATTGACATTCTAAAATTTGAAGTATATACCCTTAGGGTTTCATTCATAACTGCCTAAATATTTAGCAGTATTCCAGTTGATATTTCTGCCAAATTCCTCTTCCCATAGACATATATGAACATATACTCATGCTTGCAAAACACACTTATTTAACAACTTGTGAAGTGTAGAATATAAGGCATGATATTAACCCTCTGTGCCCTCTTTTCTATCGAGTTAATTAATTCTCTTCCTCTTCCTGTTCTGTTTCTCTCTCACTCTCATTGGCCTTGGGCAACCATGGAAACAGTAGAGTGTTGCAGTCTTAGCTTAGAGTAAACTCTCTTTCCTTGCCATTTTTTTACAGAAATGGAAGTAAGATGAATAGCACACTATATAAGAGTCGTTCCCCTCTTCTCCTACTCTTATCTACTAAAGGGGGCCTGAAACATCCCAAGTAACTAGAGCTTCTATTCCTTCAATCACTGGCACTTTAATTAGTATAATCATAATTCCTAATGGTTGTAGACATTTTGTGAGGGTGAATAGATGCTATTGACTTAGGAAAATAGTTTGTATGCTAATTTCCAACCAGGGCATCTCTTCAGTCTTGCCACCTGAAGCGTCCAAGTTCTTAGGTTGTTTTTCCTGCCACTTCACTCAAATCTATTCACAGTCCTCTCTTAGAAGAGCCTATGATGATTCCTACACTGGAAGCAACCTTTCTGTCCTACAGAATCATGACACTTATAACTACTCATCGTAGTTAATCACATGCTGCCTGAAAACAGTATCACATAGTTCAAAGAGGCAATTGGAATTAGGAGAAAACCCCACATGTGACTGAAATAAACCATATGGTCTCAGGTCTCAGGTCTCCAAGTCAGCACAGCACCCTCATTTAAAATAGGAAAGTTTTACACTAGATCGTATTAAAGGTACTTTCAGTTGTGTAATTTTATGGCAAAGTGTTCATATGATAGTTTACATTTATTTTATTTATCTCTTTAATATGTTGTGCATTTTGCTTCCCAATGGTTATAAGTTCTTTGAAAACAAGGGCCCAGGAGGTGGGGGTGGTGGTATATACTTGTAATCCCAGTACTTGGGAGGCTGAGACATGAGGATCCTGGGTTCGCGGCCAGCCTCAGCTACTTAGTGAGGCTGCAACTTAGTGAGACCCTGTTTCAAAATAAAGAATAAAAAATAGGGCTAGGAGTGTAGCTCAGAGGTACAATGCTCCTGGGTTCAATCCCCGGTACCAAAGGAAACAAAAAAAAAAAAGAAAAGAAAACAAGAGACCAGATGTATGTGTTTCAGATTTTTTCTTTTTGTTTTTATTTATTGGTATTTTGATTTTTTGTAGCTTCCCAAACTGTTTTTATAGTGTTAACTTTTTCTTTAGCAATTTTATTAATAGTTGTAGAATTATTTACATGTAGCAAATAGCTTCCATGTAAAGTGATTAATTTTCTGACTTTCTTTTTTTTTAACATTTTATGTTCATTTATTGGTGCATTGTAAATTGTAATTATACATTTTGATATATGTCAGGGTATGAACACCATACATGCACACATTGCACATTTCGATAGTTGTATATACCCCTGAAACCATGATGGCCATCAAAATGCAAAACCTTTCCTTCACCACCAAAAAGTCCAAGAATCCTTTTGTAGTGCAGACATGCTTCTATTCCTAGCCCCAGGCAACAAATGGCATGCTTTCTACCACTGAGATCCCAGTTTGCACTCTATTTTGTCTAGCTTATTTTACTTACAATACTGATCTTTAAGATCAAACGATTTGTCTACATAAATGGCATATGTATTGATGAGTAATACTCCAGTATGTGGATATTTCACAATCCGCTTATTCATTCATTTTGATAGCATTTGAGTTGTGTGCAGATCTTGTCTGTTCCGAATAAAGCTGTTGTAAATGTTTATGTGAGTGTTCTTAGAGACATGCTTTCATTTATTTTTAAAAATTTAATTGACAAATACAAATTGTACATATTTGTGGGATATCATGCAATGTTTCACAGTTATTATGAGTACATGCTTAGGAGTAAAAAAATGTCTGGAAAGGGCTGGCTTGGATAGTAGATGCACTTTTAAATTTCAAGGAAACTTTGAGAGTTGATATTTGTAGAGGCATTTCATATGTATTATAGTCCTTCCAAATACAGGCTACCATTTGGACTTTTCAGTCTTTTTATATCCAGCCATTTAAATGAATATGCATTGGTTTCTTTTTTTAATACTTTTATTGGTATATTATAATTATATATCATAGTGAGATTCAAAGTGATACACTCATATATGCACCCAATCACTTGGTGTATTTCCTCCACACCCAACCCTGCATTGGTATCTTAATGCGATTTTAACTCCATTCCCCTTATGACTAATGATGTTGACCGTTAATATGTCTTTTTTTTCCCAAGTGTTTGTTCATCTTTTTGTTCAGGTTTTTACTGTTTTTTCTTACTGCTAAAGTGTAAGAGCTGTGTTTTCTTTTCCTAGTTCTTTTTCAGATATATGTTTGATAAGATTTTCTTCAATTAACGTGGCTTCCCTTTTTGTTTTATTAACTGTTTAAAATCAAGATATTTTAATTTTACTACATTTCAAGGCATCATACTTTGTTTTATGGTTTGCTTTTTTGTTTCCTACTCAATAAAATTTTACCCACTTCAAGGACTTCAATCTTTAAATTTTCTAATAGGGAATTTCCAATTTTAGACTCTATACTTTGTCCTGTGACTAACTTAGTTAATTTTGTGGTGCTAGGTAAGGAGCTCTGTTCCTTTTTGTTTTTCATACAGCATTCTAGTACCTTTTAAAGCAAACAAATTTTTATTTTAAAATTCAGTTACCTCAACACCTAGATAAAAAATCAATTCACCCTTTAAATTTCTTTCTGGGCTCTTTATTCTGTTCCATTAGTATTTGTCTATGCTTCTTCGAGTATAGCACTGTCCTAATTACTATTGTTTTATGGTAAATATTGGAATCAATAGTTAATCTTTTTCCTTCTTTATAGAAATTGCATTAGATATTCTGGGAAATTTGCATTTATTTAAAGTAGTAGAATAACTCTTCAAAAATCTATAAAAATAAATTATGCTGAAATTTTGACTTCATTTGGAATAAAACAATTTGAGGAAATTGACCACCTAAGTACATGGAGTTTTCCAACTTACAGACATAGTATATGTCATCATTTATTTAGATTTTCTTTCATTTCTTTCTGCAGTGTTCTATATCTTTTAGCATATAGGTTTTTGCATATCTTTAACTAAGTATACATTTATGTATATTACTTTCGGTGCTATGGTAAACAGAAATGTTTTAAAGTTTTATTGTACAATTGTCCACTACTGACAAAACTAATTTTCTTATATTAATCTTACATCCACTGACTTTGCAAAATTTTATAATTATCATTATCACTTCATAGATTCCTTAGGATTTTTTATGCAAAGAATCTATCATCTAGCTGGGTGTGGTGGTACACACCTGTAACCCCAGTACTTGGGAGGCTGAGACAGGAGGATCCCAGGTTCACTGCCAGCCTCAGCAACTTAGTGAGACCCTCTGCAAAGTGAGACCCTGTTTCAAAAAAAAAAAATAGGGCTAGGGGTGTAAATAGGTAGAATGCCCCGGAGTTCAATCCTCACTACAAAAACAAAAAAGAAGAAGAAGAGAAGAAGAAGAAGAAAAAGAAGAAGAGAAGGAGGAAGAGGAGGAGGAAGAGGAGGAGGAGGAGGAGGAGGAGGAGGAAGAAGAAGAAGAAGAAGAAGAAGAAGAAGAAGAAGAAGAAGAAAAGAAGTCATCTGAAAATAAAGGCTGTTTTACTTCTTCCTTTTTTCTGCCTTTTTTATGTCTTACCTCATCACAATGGGTAAAATTTCTAATACAGTAGTGAATAAATATTGGGAGAGTAGATGTGCATTCCTTGTTTCTGATCTGAGAAAGGAAGCATTCAATAATACAACATGAAATATGATTTTAGTTGTAGGTTATACTTTTAAATTAATGCTATTTCAAGATTAGAGATATTTACGATTAATACTTTGCTAGAAGTTTCCAAGTTATAGAAGTTTCCAAATTATATTATATTTATAATGCTTTCCTGCACATGTTGAAAAGATCATCTGGGTATTCTTTATTTTATAAATGTGGTGAATTATATTTAATATTCAGCCAGGTGTGGTGGCGCACGCTTGTAATCCCAGTACTTTGGGAGGCAGAGACCGGAGGATCCGGGTTCGTGGCCAGCCTCAGCTCTCTCTCTCTCTCTCTCTACTTAGTGAGGCCCTCTGCAACTTCGTGAGACCCGGTTTCAAAATAAAGTATAAAAAATAGGGCCGGGGGTGTAGCGCGGAGGTAGAATGCCACTGGGTTTAATCCCCGGTACCGCAAAAAAAAAAAAGAAAAGAATATTTAATATTCAAAAATTGAATCAATCTTGCATTTCTGAGATTATCAACCTGGATTGATTTGTTAAGGATATTTACATCTGTGTTCATGTGAACTATCAGTTTGTGCATGTGAGCATTTAATATCTTTACCTGTTTTTGCTATCCAGGTAGTGTTGAAGTATCAAAATGAATTGAAAAATGATCTCTATTTTCTGCCAGAGTTCGTGTAAAATTGTATTTCTTTCTTTTTCTGCGGTATTGGGGATTGAATCCAGGGGCATTCTTCCTCCGAGCTACACCCCCAGCCCGATTTTTTATTCTTTATTTTAAAATAGGGTCTCACTAAGTTGCACAGGGCCTCACTAAGTAGCTGAGGCTGGCCGTGAACCTGAGATCCTCCTGTTTCAGCCTCCCAAGTACTGGGATTACAAGCATGAGCCACCACGCCTAGCATAAAATTGTATTTCTTCTTTAAATTGTTGGCAGAATTTACCCATGATACCATTTGAGCCTGTAATGTTTCTTGTATTAAACCATTATCTCAATTAATATTAATCTAGAGCTATACAGGTATCTATTTCTTCTTAATGATCTTTGATAGTTTTTGTATATCAGATATCAGGTATTTTTCACTATATCTAAGTTTTCAGTTATTTTTACATAAGTTGTTTGTAATATTATTTCATTATCCCTTTAATAATCTGGAAGATTTTTCATTTCTGATATTGATGATTTGTTCCTGCCCTGTTTTCTGTGGAATATTTTGATCTAATCTTCATAGTAAACAACTTTTTGAGTTTGTTTTCTCTATTGTTTGCCTCTCTTCTATTTTATTAATTTTGCTCTTATCATTAAAATTCTCTTCAGTCTACTCACTTTGGGTTTACATTGCTTTTCTTTTTCCATATTCTTGAGAGTCATTTACAGCTACCTTTTTTCCCTTAAGAGCTATTTTGATTGCAATCTGCAAACTTTCATATATAGCATTATTCTTTTCATTGATTGCAAAATATTTTAAACATTTATTTTTTACTTCTTCTTTAACTCATAAGTTGCTCTGTCTGAGCATTCAATTTCCAAATACTTGAGATTTTTTCCTCTATGTATCCTATTGTTATTGGTCACTAATTTAGTTCTCTTTTTTTTCACACAACATACTGATAATTCTCAACTTTTGTTTTATGGCGTAGTTGGAGCTATATCTTGGGGCACATATTACGTGCACTTGAGCACACACACATTTGCAGATGTTTGGTATAATTTTCTATCAATCAGTTCAATGCATTTGAGAGCATTTTTCAGGTTCTCTAAGTTGTTAACTATTTTTTTTCTGTCTATACTGTCAAGTGCTGAGAGAGTGTATTAATCTCCAACTATGGCTGTGGAGTTGCCTATTTCTCTCTTTAAATCTTTCATTTTTTTCTTCATTTGTTATGTTCCTCAGTTAATAGATGTATAGACATATATGGATGTTTTGATTTATTTTCTTTTATTATGAAATATCTCTGTATGCATGGTGAAAGTAATTATTTTAAAGTCTCTTTTATCTGATACTAATATTGCTTCTTTGGCCTTCTCAACGCTCTCTGTTGCATAGCATATCTCCTTCAATCTCTTTACTCTCAACTCTCTTTATATTTAAAACTCAGGTAGTTTTTATAGGATTCCTGGGAACTTATTTTTATATGATCTAGCATAATTTGTGGCTTTTAATTAGAGTGTTTAGTCCACTAACATTTACTGTAATATCTGTATGTTTATAGTTAGTCCTATGATTTTGTTAATGGTTTTATGCTGGTTCTCTCTCTTTTTTCTCTCTCCTCTCTCTTTCTCTCTCTCATCCTCTGATCATTTCCTTTTACTACCATTTTCTCAATTATTTGAATATATTTAGAATTTATTTATTTAGAAAATATTTAGAATTATTTGAATATATTTAGAATTGAGTTTTTAATTATTCATTCACTTTGAGTTATACCTCTTTGTGTCATTTTTAAGTGACATCTCTATGGATTGTAATTTACATTATTAATGCTGAACAATATAGAACTTAGAATTCTTGTGTACCATTTTGCATGAAAAAGAGAAATGTTACAATCCTAAAATAGGTCCATCTGCCCCCACCATCATTTATATTACAATTGACATATGTATTAATCTATGCATATGTTTTATTATTTTAATCCTGTAACGATTATTTTGTCCCCATTGTCCTTTGGTTTCTCTTTTCTGCCGAGATGTCTGTGTTCATTTACGTACTCATTCCTGTACACTATCATGTTATTTTTCACTAATTAATTTAAAATGTTCTCATGACTTGTGGCTTGGAGAAATTTGAGTGTGACCATCCACAACATGCCATCTGAACATGCCTTACTTGTGGTTTGCTAAGTTATTAAATGTAGCATCTGTTCATCTAATAAAAATGCTAATTTTAGTCATTATTTTTTAAGCATCTCTTCTGCTTTATTTTTTTCTTCTTCTCTTGGGGGCTCAGTTATCTTTGTTAGAACTTTTGATATTGTCCCATAGGTCTTTTGAGCGCTGCCCAATTTTTTAAAAATCTTTTTTCCCTCTCTCTCATTTTTCCTTAATTTTTAAAATTAAATTAAATTTTTTAATTTTTAATTTTTTGTGGTACTGATGATTGATCCCAGGGGCTTTCTACCTCTGAACTACAGCCCCAGCCCTTTTTATTTTTATTTTGAAACAGGGTCTTGCTAGGTTGTTGAGAGTCTTGCTAAGTTGCTGAGGCTGGCCTTGAACCTGTGATCCTCCTGTCTCAGCCTCCCAAGTACTGGGATTACAGGCATGGACTTTCTTATCTTTTGATTTAGTGAAACCTACTGATAGGTGTTCATGTTCCTTTTCTCTATCTTCTCCACTCTACTATTAAGCTCATTTAGTGATTTGAGTTTTAATTTGTTCTAATTTCACTTTATTTATTTTAATTCTAACATTTTACTTAAATGTTTTTCATATTGTCTGAATCTTTGCTGAATATTCTATTCTCACTCATCATAAATGTGAATTTTCATTTCCCTGGCAGAACATGGCTATGTGAACATCTTTACCATCCTCATATAGTTCTAACCACTGAGCCATCCAAATGTTGATTATCTTTTACCGTGGAATTGGGTCTCATTCTCAGTCTTCCTGTACTGAATAATTTTGGACTGCATCCTGGACATTCTGAGTGTTATGCTGTATAGATTCTGGATTTTGTTCAATTTTTTTCTCCCAAAGATTGTCGACGCTTTTGATTTTCACAAGCAATGAGCTTGTTTAGGTTTGAATTGCAACTGCACACTTCCACTTATACCATGATTACTGAGCGGTCAAGCAGGAACTTCAGCTGAGTTTCTGCATAATTTTCTTTGCTCTCTCCTTTCTGCCCCTTACTCTTTGCAGCTCTCATTATCCTAGAGCTCCTTCACCTGGTTCTTCTGACCAGAAATCATTTTTAACCTATCTCCATAGCAACTACACCTACCCTAGGGTAAATTGCCAATAAAATAGGAATTTTACTTTATGTTATTCCAAGTTTTGACTCTCTTTAAGAAACTCCTCACCTTGTTCATCCTCCAAAGCCCTCAGTTTTGTATTTTATCTAGCATTTATAGCTGTTAAGTGCACAGATTTATTTTCTTGAAGCTTACTCTTCAATCTCAAACACACAAACTTCATGTTCACTAATTTTTGAATAACTAAGATGATAATGTAATAACTCAGATGAATGATAAAGATTTTAATAAATTTTGTCAAATTGTTAAAATACACTTTGAAAAAGAACAATAAAAATAGTTCTAATTTGAAACTTTTATTTATATACCAATCCTATTAAATGCATTAGTGGATTTCTATGTAGGTATTGAAAAGTGCAGGATTAAAATTTTCAGGTAATTTATTCCTGTACGTCTTTGGGGAAAAAGATTTCAGCTTGGTTGCCTCTAAAGCATGGTTCATTCACATTTAATTATCTTAAGAATAGGACACTTATAACATTAATCCACAAAGCTGAATTTATAATTTGTAAGAGATGGCAACTTTGAAGCTGACATTTCTTTTATATCAATGAGATTGCAGCTGCAGATGAAGGGCGAATGGCAAATTATGCAAAATAAAAGTTTAATCATGAGGGAACACTTCAGTTGAATATTTCTGTTTGATTAATCTATAAGCAGATACCATCTAATTTAAATTTATACAAAAGCATAACTGCTGTTGAAGAATTGCTGCCATTTAACAGTGACACGAATCCAAGTTTCCTTTCCCACCTCGGTGTACAGCCAGTGATCACAGTCAATTGGTTGTGAACTGGCCTTTTTATAATTAATGCCTAGAGAATAGAGAAATAATAAAAGCTTTATTTTACCTGTCCTATTTATACCCATTCACCTATTTATCTTCTCCAAATCCTTTAGAGGTCCAGATGAGGCTAAAATTATTTTTCTGTTTTGTCCCAGTTACCTACTTAAAAAAGTCATCAGTCTTTGAACTATGACTGATACTCACTGTAAGTGTTCTAGTTTGTCAAAGACCATGGTGAGGTAGTGACTAGGATGGAGAGAAAACCTTATTCAGGTAAAGCGGATTCCACCTAAGTGTGATGGATCACACTTTTCCCGTTGTCTGGACTTTAAAAGGTTATTACCATTCCCTATGGTTGAATGATTTTGGAGTTGGTATGGGAGGTAGAGACTTCTTTATTTCTTTTCCTTTTTTTTTTGTTTTAGCAGATCTATCTCTCTTGTAAGAACAGCAACACAAACACCAACTACCCAAGCATAAACAGATGATTCAAATCTATGTCTTACACTTTAAACACAAGCAAGCCTGGGATATATTACATGAATTTGTAATGTAGATAAATACTTAAACACATTGCTATTAAAATTGATCATACTTTTAAAATTTGACTATTTGGCAGAAGTTCTACCTTATATAGGAACTCATAGAGAGAAAAGAAGGATTTATTATTTGGGTTAATGAATATTAGATGGGTATTTGGATCTAATTTTAACTAGCTGTGTAAATCTAATTGTATAACTTTAGATAACTCATTTCACCTGTTTCTTTAACTGTAAGATCAGGTTTTGTTGTACTAAATCACCTCTAAATTCCATTTTTTCTTTAAAAATATATATTATCATAAAGAGCATCAGTGAATGTAAGTAGGAATTCAATAGTCTCTAAGTAAAGATTGTTTGTTAGTAGTTAGAGAGCTTTAAGAAATGATGACTTTCATAACCACATTAAACTGCATTTGTCTTGAGAGTTTAAGGAACTTTTAGACATGGTTTCTGTTCTAAAGGAGCTATTTTAAGGAATAACAAAGTTATACATATGAAAAGATAATAGATGCATTCTCAAAATGAATGTATATTTTTAGCACAGAATCTTTAAAGTCTTATAATCAAATTCAATAGTCTATTTCAATCCATATTTTCTGTTGATCTTTTTGTTGCAAAAGACAGATTCTCATTCAATATCCAAAAACATTTTTCTTTTTTGATACTGGGGTTTGAACCCAGGGGTATTCTACCTCCGAGCTACCCTCAGCCCCCTTTCATTTATTTTTTATTTTGGAACAAAGTCTTGCTAAACTGCTGAGATTGGCCTCCAACCTGTGACCCTCCAGTTTCAGTCTCCCAAGTACAGGGATTACAGGCATACGCCATCATGCCTGGCTTTAAAACATATTTAAAAATATTCTCCCTAATATTTCGAATTGCTCTTTGGAGCCATATAAGTTTTGCCTTTTTTTCTTTCTTCAATTTCATGTAAAGTTGCTGATCTTGTGATACTGAGATTTTATGAAAGGAAAAGATCTTCCTCCTAGGCAAAATTCTGTTGAAGTTAAAAAATCTGTCTGTTAGCAGGATGGCGTTTGTTCCAGGGACCATTCATGGCACAGCTTAGAGATACAGACCACAGTGCTTTGGGGAGCTCAGAGCTTTGTGAATTGCTTTTATCATTTTTTTCTGGGGATTTATTCAGTGCCCTGAAAAAGCCAGCTAGTTATTGGTCATCTCAAATTACATTACAACAAATATGTTCAAAGCATATGTCTCTCTTATTTCCTTGAACCAATTTCCAAGATGCATGATTATCATTTAAGTACCATAAAGATAAAGAGAGAGCTGAATAGTACCGAGATTCTCAATACACATTAACATTTTATCCTCAGAAAGTTAATGTGTTTGTCATTTTTACCTGAAATGTTTGAGTCATATTTCCCTTTGCCCTTGCCAACATGCTGGGTATTATCAATATAAAATAAATAAGCATACCTATATGTAAATTTAGCCATCTCAAAATTCCATGTGTTGTTTTGGAGAAAAAGTCAATGTCTCAATCAAAGTCCTATGGTCAAGATGCAGTCTGTCATCTTACATTTTCTTCAGTTGATCAGAAGGATACCACATTGTCTGCAAATTATTACCTGGAATAAACACACACACACACACACACACACACACACACACACACACTTTTAACTCTGACAGTGGTGGTGACCAGGGTAATAGAACAGCTTTGTTTTCTCAGCTTTCTCTGCTCCCCCAGCATCTGGAGCTGTGATAGGATGTCTGCTCAAGCCCTGGTGTAACATTTGAGAATAACAAAGCTTGGCCGGAAGAACCTGGCCTCCCCGTGGCTACGTTTTCTTTGGATTTCCTAACAGCTATGACCATGTAAGCCTAAGCCCAGAGAAAAGGAGATAAACCATCAATCCTGCTAGGTACAAAGCTGGCATATTTTTAAAAGAACACTTTGTGCAAAATAAATCTTAACCTTTTCAGAGTAGTGCTATTTCTTCGTCAGAATTTGGACCCGTGAACAAATTTGATCCACTGCCAAGACATGGGATAAACACAGCATTTATTTATTCTGTAAGGTAAAATATTTATGAGATGATTTTTATCAGGGGACTCTTATTAAGTAACAATCTTTGCAGACTATATTCTTGTTGCAGAGTGATCTATGTGAAACTTACACAGAGGTAAAGCCCTAGGTGTTTTACTTCTTAAAGAAGACATCAATTTCCACTGAATGCTGAATAAGAATATGCGTGATAAAGACTTGCCTTGTGAAAGTAGAGAGGTAAATGTACCGTAGGCTAATGGAGATAAGGACAAGCTCCAATCTGAATATATACCCTTCTACCTATTTTATTTATTTATTCTTTGGTATTGAGATTGAATTCAGAAGAGTTCTACCACTGACCTACACCCATAGTCCTATTTTATTTTATATTTTGAAATAGGACCTCACTAAGTTGCTGAGGCTGGCCTCGATCCTACAATCCTCCTGTCTCTGACTCCCAATTACTAGGGTTACAAGCGTGCGCCACCACTCTTGGCTTAGCTATTTTACTTGAAAACAGCTTTCGAGTCTGTGCAATAGTTCAGTATGTTCAGATTCCCTTTCTGGCAAATGGGTGTCCTGCAACTTGACTGCCAGTTGTGTTTAGTGGGGTGATGACTACTGCTTCTAGAAGTCACCCTCCTTCTAGAGGGTAGCGCTGGACTCTATTTTTAGCATTTATCTATTCTCTAGCCTTTTCTGCAAAGCTCTCAGAAACTTTAGTCTCTCAGCCATCAGTCTAAAAGCAATGTTTCTTAGACTTTGTAAAACCATCCTGATGGTTCTGATGTAAAATTCTGATGTAAACGCCAGCTGCCCGGCTGCAATTCGCACACCTGTCATTTCTTCTGAGGTTTCAACCTAGACTATTTGCCAACTCAATACAGCAAAACAGTGCTGCCTGAGACCGAGCCGTTTAGCCACAGCAGCTCTGTCCTCTCAAGGTATTTGTGATCATGATTCACAACATCATCTCCTTCTTTTAAAGAAAGGTCACTCAGATTTATTCTATCTCCCTCACCTTCAGTATCGTAACCTACATCCAACTCTTTTTTTATTTAACCACCTTACCTCTTCCAAGGCATTTTAACTATTACTTCACTGTCTTCCAATCTGCCCAGATCAGTATTAGGACCCATTTTACTTTTCCTCAGTGCATTTGTTTTTTTGAAAACAAAGTAAATCATATAAAGACACCTGTCTGAAACTGTTTAGTCACTTACAATCTAAAAGTCTCACCTTTCATCTGTCAAACTTACCACAAAAATATCCAGGAAGCATTAATTATACAACATCAATTATTACTTTTCAATTGCATTTTATTCTATTTTGAAATATTTATTATAATTTAATAAGTGACTCCATGACCCACTTCTATTTTTTTATAACATAATGCTTTTAAAAAAGAGTTTGATAGAGGTTTTCTTTTTTTTTTTCTTTTTAAAGTGGAGCTTGAACTCAGGTGCATTATACCTCTAAGCTACACGCCAGACACCTATTTTAGTTGTATTTTTTGAAACAGGGTCTCGCTAAGTTGCTGAGTCTTGCTAAGTTGCTGAGGCTGGCCTTGAACCTGTGATTCTCCTGTCTCAGCCTCCCAAGTATCGGGATTACATGTGTGCTCCCCTCTGCTCAGCTGATAGAGGTTTTCTTGATCTTACAAGACAGTATGAGGGTGCGTAGAATAGTAATAAAAACCATAGAAAAATAATCACCAATATTCACCTGTTCTTCAGGAGTAGGTCATAGAGTACTTTAGGAAAATAAAGAAATTCAAGACTGCCTTTTTGGGGAAATAACATGCATTTATTGTGTGTATTCAGTGCCTGGGATGCCATGAAGGTTATATAACTTAATGCTGATAAGAAAGCCTACTTGCCTTATTTCTCTCCTTTTGAAGATAAGAAGAGAAAGCAATTATTTATATCATAATTTTTCTAATGACACAATTTCTGAGCAGGAAGGTCAAAATTCTAAACTCTTCTATCACCCAATACAGTTTCCTTGAATGCTCTTTTTATTTATTATTTCCTTTTGCTAAACATTTTTGCAGCCCTGAATGAGCTTCAGTCTCCTCATATTCTGATTCCGTCCATGCTAAGAAAAAGAAAAGTGCATTTTTTCTCTAAAACGTAAGTCTAGGACTTGGCATTTGAGCTTAATTTCATTTTTCTCAGTGAATAAATTGTAGATGAGAGGAGTGGAAAGGAAGGAAGCAGGGGGAAAAAAACCAATACAAGCAAAATGTTTCCTGCTAGACTTTGGTTTGAAATGTCTCCCAAGGATAGTACTGCTGAAAGGTGATGAAACTTTTGGGAGGTGCAGCTGATGACAGGTCCCTAGGTCACTGGAGGCAAGCCCTCAAAGGCAATTGTGGGATTCCCCAGGCTCTTCCTCTTTTTTTTTATTAACTTGCTTGATGTGTGGTAAGCCGTCAAAACCAGCCTCTTCTCTTTATAAATTAATTAACTCAAGTATTTTTGTTATAGCTATGGAAAGTTAACATATTGCCTATAGTCAAATCATGACATTTCCCACCAAGATTGTCCCCATTTCATTATCAAAGGAAGTAAAATATACTCAGGAAATTAAAAGAGCCAGGGGTGGTGGTGCATGCCTGTAATCCCAGTAATTGGGAGGTTGAGACAGGAGGATCACAGGCTCGAGACCAGCCTCAGCAATGTAGCAAGACTCTCAGCAACCTAGGAAGAACCTGTTTCAAAACAAAAAAATAAAAAGCGTTGGGGTGTAACTCAGAGGTAAAATACCTCTGTGGTTCCCCGGTACCACACACACCAAAAAATTAACTAATTAATTAATTAAAAGAAAAAACACAGGAACTTTTGCTGAGACCTTTAAACTCAAAATTTATGGAATCATATTTTGTGGAAGGATCATTTTCTCATCACCTTCCCAACAACGCCATGAATGGAAAATAGGATGCAGCATACTCAGGATTGGCAACCAAACCCTGACAAGCATCTGATCAAAATTCATGCAGAGACTCAACTCATATATCATCACTTCAGAGTTCAGTGCCTTCTCCATTTGTATATCATTTGAGGATATTGTGTCTCTCAAACTCATAATGTAGCCGCGCGTGGTGGCACACGCTTGTAATCCCAGTACTTAGGGAGGCAGAGACCGGAGGATCCCGGTTCGCGGCCAGCCTCAGCTCTCTCTCTCTCTCTCCTTGTCTCTCTCTCTCTCTCTCTTTCTACTTAGTGAGGGCCTCCACAACTTTGTGAGACCGGTTTCAAGATGAAGTATAAAAAATAGGGCCAGGGGTGTAGCGCGGGTTCACGGCCAGCCTCAGCTCTCTCTCTCTCTCTCCCTGTCTCTCTCTCTCTCTTTCTACTTAGTGAGGGCCTCCGCAACTTCGTGAGACCCGGTTTCAAAATGAAGTATAAAAAATAGGGCCGGGGGCATAGCGCGGAGGTAGAACGCCCCTGGGTTCAATCCCCGGTATCGCAAAAAAAAAAAATTCATAATGTAGAGTTGTTTGACCTGAAAATAAAGATTTTTAGCCAAAATTTAAATTGACATTGAAATAATAAATATGTGCTAATGACTAATGTGAAAGTTTATTAAGCATTTTTAATATTACTATTGATAGGGGCTCACAAAATTGAAATTTTATTGTCTACCAAACAAAGGTTTCAAAAAAGTTTGTTTGTTTGTTTATTTATTTATTTATTTGTGCCATAGGTTGAATCCAGAGGCATTCTACCTCCAAGCCACACCCTAAGCCCTTTTTATTTTTTTATTTTGAAACAGAGTCTTGCTAAATTGCCTCAGCTGGCCTCAATCAAACCTGTGATCCTCCTGTTTCAGCCTCCTAAGTACTGGGATTATAGGTGTGTATCACCATGCACAACTAAGTTTATTTTTTATATTATTTTATTAGTGCATTGCAATTATAAATTATAATGAGGCTCAATGCAATAAAAACATACATGAGCACAGCTCTTGTTGTATTTACCTTCTCATACCACCCCAATTCCCCTCCTGTCTCTGCACATGTTAGTGAAATGGTAGCAATACCTTCATGTATTGCCATAGTATTATTTGTACTATTTCTTTCCTCAATTCTCCCTTTTCTTCTCCCTAATTCCCTCTCCTGATTCCCTTCCACTACTCTACATGTCTCTCTATGTTATTTAAAGTCTCGTATGTTTCCTGTTTTCTCTCTAGCTTCCACATATGAGAGGAAACATACAACCCTTGACCTTCTGATACTTGCAGATCTCGCTTAGCATATGCTCTAGTTCCATCCAGTTTTCTGCAAAATGACATAATTGTGTTTTTTTATGGCTGAGTTGAATTCCATTGTGTGAATATACCATCTTTTTTTTATCCACTCATCTGTTCATGGCCACCTGAGTTGTGTCCATAATTTGGCTATTATGAATTGTGCTGCTATAAATATGGGTGTGTATGTATCACTATGGTATTCTTTTAAGGAAAGATCACTCGGATTTAAATACTGACAATAATTTGAGATGCAGTCTTACTCCTGAAAGTGCTTTAGTCAGCTTTTTCATCACTGTGACCAAAATACCCAAAAAGAAACACTCGGAGGAGGGAAGGTTTATTTGGGCTCATGGTTTCAGACGCTCTGTCAATGATCCTCCAGCTCCAAGGCAAAAACATCATGGCGGCAGGGCACAGCACAGGAAAGCAGCTGAGGATGGCTGGGAAACAGAGAGAGCTAGAGCATGTGACCAGGGGCAGATAGAGCTTCCAAGGCCACATCCCCAGTGACCTACTTCCTCTAGCCACACTCTGCCTTCCTACAGTTACCACCCAGAACTCCATTCAAATTTTTAATCTACAGTTGCTTTATCCATCGATGAGATCAGAGCCTGATTCAATTATTTCACCTCTGAACATTTTTGCATTGCCAATACATGAGCTTTTCAGGTCGACATTCAATATCCAAACCATAACAGAAAGTAAGACATGTTGTAAGAGTCTTTAAGGGGAAACTCAAGTGTTTCCTTTACTTATCAATATATGTTTTTAACTCTTTTAGGGGATTTGTTTTGAAATTGCAAAGAAAGTTATATCATTAAACAAGTTTTTGTTAATGTCTCAAGCTTTGTTTCATTTAAATGATCAGACTAGGGAAGATAATCTAGAGGATAAATCCGAACTAAGCCAAAGAGCACTACTTAAAAATATAAGTAGGCCAAAATAAGTTCTTATCTTTTCTTGTCTACTTTGTCCTGTGTAGCCTGTCACTGAGTACTGATTAATTTCTTTTGAATTGTTTTTCTCACTTTCTTTTTGAGAGCTGGATTGTGGGATGTAGCAGCAGTTCACAGCTACTTATAAACACTCAGCTGAAGGACTCTCAAACTCTCTAATAGACTAAGTTCAGATGAGCCTGGGAATCCTGAAAGGACTCTCTTCAAGTGTGAGGAAAGTAGGATTCATCTGTTCCTTAGACCCATCCGTGGTGTAACAAAAATCATGAAAGTCATAACTGAAAACCTAACCTGTGAATGCTGGTGCTTATTGTCTGGGCTCTTACTCTGGGTGAGGGATATCCTCTTTCCTAGTTATAGATTGATTTAAGCACTTCAATAAAAATAGGAAGCTATGTTCTTATTTTCTTAACCCATAACAAAAGCTTTACTACTTCGAGAGATAAGAAGTGATAAAAATATCAAGTAAAAGGACAAAATGAGAGCTTGTATCTTCCCTCTCCTGCCTTGATTAAAACCAGTCAACTGCAACCAAGTTCCTTTGCCCATCTCAGTGGGATTGCTATAAAGTAGTCTGCAACTCAAAACTATCAAAAGACAGGGGAGAAGAAGGATCTAAGAAAGAAAACCAGATTCACAGAGAATTAAAAAAACTAAAGCCTAATAACTAACTGATTGACCAAATGATGTCAGCCTCCATGGAATTCTGTTATGGCTTTTCCCTGATCTCTTCTACTGTCTTCATAGATAGTTATGTCAAAGAAGCCATGCTTTTCACTTTGGGGATGGTATAACTAAGGGAGATTTGGCTGATATATTTGAAAAATGACATAAATTTAAATAAAATGCATCTTGATAATGTAAGAAAATAGATGTTTCCCCAGAGAGGAAATAAAATGTAGATAGGTATAAAAATTTCACATGTAGTAAAAACATACATACCAAGCATACATATTTACAAATATATGTTGGGAGAAGTACTATTTAACAGGTGCTCATACAAGAAGATACATGAGCATTTTAGTTAATTACCTTTGGGACAATACGACTCAATAGCGTTATGTTGTTGTTGAAAATATTCTTATGTCATTTTAGCAGTTTTAGAAGCAATGTGCTAAAATAAAATGGGAAATTGCTTGTTTTGCATCCTACCTTTCCTAGGTTTTTTTAAACATTTGTTAAAATGTAATATGATTAATTCATTTCTTAACTTTATTAATGTAATTTTTTCTACTAGATTATAACCTCTATATGACACCTCTTTTATTCATTAATACATGTTCAACCTACTACTCATATGGCATGACAACCAAATGGAGGCAGGCATAATGGCACATGCCTATAATCCCAGTACTTAGAGGCTGAGAAAGGAGGATCACAGATTCAAGTCCAGCCTTAGCAACTTAATGAGACCATGTTTCAAAATCAAAAAATAAAATATGGCTGGGATGTAGCTTACAGATAAAATGCCCCTGTGTTCAAGCCTCGGTACCTGAATATATGTATAATAAATAAACACATAAATAACAGGTGTAGTATATAAATGTTGGGGTCTAGATGTATATAACATATATTGTATCCCAGCTTGTTACTAGGTTTTCCATCAATATGACAAAATTCCTGAGAAAATCAATGTAAGCATACCCAGGTTCATAGCAGCACAATTCACAGTGGCCAAATCATGGAATCAACCTAGGTGTCCATCAACAGATGAGTGGATTACAAAATTGTGGGAAATACACACAATGGAATTCTACTCAGCCATAAAGAAGAACAAAATAACATCATTTGCAAAAAAGTGGAAGGATCTGGAGAACATTATGTTAAGCGAGATCAGTCAATCACAA
>PVJS01012307.1:0-44100 GCA_004027185.1 Glis glis | reverse complement strand
TCCCTATATTGCGCATATTAGTGAAAACATATGACCCTTCATTTTGTGTGATTGGCTAATCTCGCTTAACATAATGCTCTCCAGATCTTTCCATTTTCTTGCAAATGCTGTTATTTTGTTCTTCTTTATTGCTGAGTAGAATTCCATTGTGTGTATTTCCCATAATTTTGTGATCCATTCATCTGTTGATGGACATCTTTTATACTTTTTCTTGTTTGAATGGCATGAATCTACTGCCTATTCAGAAAACTAATTAGCAAACTGGAAAAAGAAGTTAAAAACTGTGCTAATTTCATTATATATGCTGTCACTATAAGTGATAATCCTTCAAATGTTGCTTTCTAGGACAATATTGCATCCAATTGAAAATAAGTGAATGGTCCCAATCATTTTGAAGTGGTAACCATAGTACCTTTTTTTTTTTTTTGCAGTACCGGGGATTGAACGCAGGGGCGTTCTACCTCCACGCTATGCCCCTGGCCCTATTTTTTTATGCTTTATTTTTTGAAACCGGGTCTCACGAAGTTGCGGAGGGCCTCCCTAGGTAGAGAGAGAGAGAGAGAGAGAGAGAGAGAGAGGAGAGAGGAGAGAGAGAGAGAGAGAGAGATAGATTGATCGATTGCGCGTGTGTGCGCGTGCACACGCGTGCACATGTGCACTGAGGTTAGCCGTGAACCCGGATCCTTCGGTCTCTGCCTCCCAAAGTACGCCCGGCCCATAGGACCTTTTAAGAAAATCTGGAATGGATTTTAATGATCATTTGATAAAATCCAAAATCTCATTTGCCAAATGAGAAAAGTGAAACGCATAGAAATAACGTGATTTGTTCAGTCTACTCTCAGGTTGTGTTAGAACTTGGGCATCTTGAATTTTCTTATTGACTCACTGGCACCTTTATTTAGCTTCAGAGCACTCATTTTAGGCTAGGCTGGCTCCCCCATTTGGATGGGAGCGTTTCTTTCTCAGTGTTCGCTGTGTAATAAAACACCCCATGGGTCTTCCAAACTCCCCCCTCACTCCCTGTCCAATGTAGAATGAGATTCCTGAAATCTACGACCAAAGACTGGAATGACAACCACATTTGCCTGTTTTGCTTGGAGTCTTACCCTGAAGTTATGCATTATATAATAACTCCAAGGAATAGGAATTTGACTCCAGCAGCCAAGAATGTTCAGTAATTTGGAAGCCCTGTGCAAGCATCTGTATTTTGGAATAATAATAATAAATGATAAAGCTACCATGCATTGGGCTCTCTGTAACAGGAAACTGAGCCAGGTGTTCTACCTGCGTTAGCACCTATAGGTTTCACAACAATCCTACAAGACAGACAGTATCATGGAATCCATTTTACAGAGGAAGAAACAGGCCTACAGAAGCTAACTGCTTAAGTTTAAACAACTGGTCAGTCTTAGATCTGAATTGCAGATGCAGGAAGTCTAATTCCAAAAACATGTCCTTCGTTCTTTCTCAGCTGCCTCTGTCATAAGGATTTTTTTTTAAACATCTTTGGTACTACTTCCTTCCCCTCTTCCCTCACACCCGCTGGGTTAGAAATTTCTTTTCTTTATGCTTTTATGAATTTCTGAAAGCAATGAGTTCTGATGGCAGTCTACCAGCAGCTTTGTTCCTTGACACTTCATTTTATCCAAGACTTCGCTTAAGAATAGATCAGGAAGCTGCAAGGCTATGCCTTTCTGTCAGGTACCTAAACTTTAGCAAGAGCAATTTTGAGTAAAAATATTTTTGTTAACTCCTGCCTAATGTAGATTATACCCAGAAGGGTAACATGTTTATGTGTAAAGATTTTTCCCTAGAGAAATTAGTAACTGAGTTAGTTAATGTGAATGCGTTAAGGGTTACGCATTATGAGCCAGGCGTGGTGGTTCATGCCTATTATCCCAGCATTTGGGAGGCTGAGACAGGAAAATCACAAGTTCCGGGCCAACCTCAGCAACTTAATGAGACTCTCAGCAATCTAGAGATACCCTGTTTCAAAATAAAAAATAAAAAGGGTGGAGATATATCTTGGAGGTAGAATGTCCCTGGGTTTAATCCTTAGTACCGAAAGAAAAAAAAAAGAGTTATCCATTATGACTTTTTAAAGAAACATTGCTTGTATTATTTTTAAGTAAAAATACTAAGTCAATAATCTATTGCTTAATAAGAATAATAAGGATCTCTTCTAATATATAAAGATGAATTGTAATGTACATGCAAAAAATATTTTAATTTTAAAAACCGATAGCTATTTTAGGGTGTTTAAAATATTTTTCTTTGGTGGCATAGATATTCTTTTACTCTTATTTACAAAAATATTATTGATTCATTTATGCAACAGGATGCTAAGTTGGAGGTTTTAATGTGGTGTCAAGACACAGTAATATTCACACACATAAAAAATTAATTCAAAATTGATAAAAAACCATATTAACCCTATTGTAATAACTAAAATGATAAAACTTAAAAAATAGGTGTAAATCTTTATGACCTTGGATTAGGCAATGGATTTTTAGATTTGACACCTAACACAGAAGCAGAGAAGAGGGTATATTAATTGAAGACCATCAGAACTAAAAACGTTCATGCCTCAAAGAATATAATCGAGAAGGCGAAAAGACAACTCTTAGAATGGGAGAAGGTATTTGCAAATCACTTATCTGATGAGTCTAGTATTCAGAATATAGAAAGAATATACAAATGAACTATAACAGACAAATTACCCAATTTAAAGATGTGCAAAATATTTGAACAGACACTTCTTCAAAGAAGATATACAAATGAAATAAACATGAAAAAGCGCTCAACTTCATCAGTCATTCATGAACGTGAACCAAAACCACAGGACTCCACTGACAGCCACTAGGATGGCTATAATGATAGACAATAATGTGTTAACAAGAATATAGAGAAATTAGAGCTCTTGTACATTTGGGATTATAAAATGGTGTAGATATTTGAAAACCGCCTGGTGTTTCCTCAAAAAAGTTCAGCAAAGAGTTATCATGTCATCCTGCAATTTCACTCTTAGGTACATACTCAGGAGACTTGAACATATGCCAACACAAAAACTTGTACATATCGTTTATAATAACCCCCACACGAAAACAATTGAAATGTCCATCAATTGATGAATGGATAAACAAAACGTAGTATATCTTTACCATGGCATTATTTAGATATAAAAAGGAATGGAGCACTGATACTTGCTAAAACCTGGATGAATCTTGAAAACATTCTGCTAAGCAAAAGAAGCCAACATAAAAGACCCCATATCATTGATTCCATTGATATGAAATGTCCAGAATTGGCAAATCTACAGAGATAGAAAGCAGATTCGTGGTTGCCAGGGGTTGTCTGCTAATGGATGTGGGGTTTCTTTTTGGGGTGATGGTAATGTTCTGGAATTAGTGGTGATTGTCATACAACCTCATGAGCATACTAAAATCCATTGAACTGTATACTTTGAACAGGACAATTTTATGGTTTATAAACTATCTCTCGATTTTTAAAAAGATAAGTTCCAGATGCCACCCAAGTGACTCTCGCTTGATGAAGAATATGAAAGGGCCAAGGAGATGGAAATTAGAGGATGACATGTTTGTGGGATTTTGTGGCAAGAGCTTTGCCCAAAGCTCCACCCTTCTACAAGGCCTGGGTTTTGGGGATACTTTCCCCTCTGTGCTAGGTTTACTCTCACTCAGAAAGCTGTGTCCCCACCAGCAGTTAGAGGGCACAGTGGTCAGATGCCTGCCACAGACTTAACAAACCAAGGGATCCCAGCTGTGGAGGGTCCTTCCGGGAACAGAAGCTAACTGATATAAAAGGCTCAGCTCCTGGCACGGTTATATTCAGGGTGTGCAAGGAGCAAGTCTCCAGAGAACCCACAAGAGGCCCCATGGGAGAAAGTGTCAACTCAAAAGCTCTCTCCATCCCAGAGGGCATCACTACGGTAGCGCCAAGCACATCGGCACTTTTGGCTTAGTGGTCCATTCTCCCTCTGTGCTTGGAGTTTGGTGAGGTCGGGAGCAGCAGCTGGTGAATCAGGGAGACAGTAAGGGGGAAGAGAGAAGGGCATCACCCAGTCCCCATTTCAAGAGGTCCCAGCCCAGGCTTAGGGGGATAAGAGACTGGCTCAAGGTCTCACTGCTGGTTGCCAGTGGACCCTTTTTCAGAACTCTTGCCCATGCTACTGTCCCAAGAGAGAAGGATGTCTCTTTGGTGGACATTGACATTTGTAATTCCCAGCTGTTAATGTATAGAGCAGTCAAAAGAAAGGGAAGGCAGTGATCTAATGAAAGGAGCAAGAAGGGAGCCCAGCCTTGTGCAGACCCATAGAACCGATCTGATTTCCAGGCTTCCTGGGAAATGGTCATTGTGCGGAGGGTCTTTCTGTCCCTCTAGCTCTGTCTTCCAGCAACTTCAATAGTTTCCTCTGCAAAAAGGAAAGAGAAAGTGGAAACCCTTGCAAAGTAAATCACACAAAGTTAACATCTCAGTGGGTTGCAAATGCATTTTCTTAGCAGGTTGGGGATTGTAGAAAATCTTCTCGGATAAGTACTTTCTCACCTTTGACACCTATGGTACTGCATAAATTAATTTCTTTAGCAGGCAATGATCAGCACTTTCTGCACAGTGTCTTAGTGATCTTAGAGACTTTGTAGGTTTATTTCGGGAGGTGCTTAAAGACAAAATAGGCATTGTGATAGCTTCTAAAAGTTCATATGATTCATTAAAGTCCAGCAAAGGATCCCACAGGCAGACACATGTTTATACTCAGGGTCAAATGAGGGGCTTTGAGATAAAGATGCTACTTGGTTAAACATTTGGTTAAATATAGGACAAATGTGATTGTTTTAGTACCAGCTGGCATTATTTTGGTTGTTCTTTTGAAATACTTCTTTCAAAAACCAGAAATCTCTACTTTGAATTTCAAAGGATGCTTATGCCACACATTTTTATCTATAAAAGGGAAATATTTTTTATTGAATTTATGTCCTAAAAAAGCAGCACCATTTCTAAACCATACATCGAGCAATGGTGTTTAAATATTTTGACAACGCAAGCAATGAAGCCAGTAAGTAGACTCTGATGTGCAAACAGCAACGCTCTCATTTTACAGATGACATTGAGGGCCAGATGTCAAAGGTAGGTTCATCTAATTCTATGACCAGCCTATCTTCTAATGGCCAATGTTACCTGGAGATTTGAAGTGCCCAGAATGTGGCCAAACACTATCAAGCGTCTTGAACAATTTTCTCAAAATTCTTCCTCAAAGGGAACTTGACTCAAACAATCAGACTTGAGTTACAGTGGCTGAGACTATTTTTCCCCCTGGGCATTGTTGCTCTTCTGTTGAAAATGAGCAGGAGGAATTTTCTATGCTGCCCTTGGTTTGTGGATATCATGGTAACACTGTCATTTCAGCCTCTCCATACCCACCTGGGATGGAGATGCCAGGAAGGAGTGGCCTGAGACTGAGGCCCCACAATGACAGGTGAATCTACAGTGTGTTGCCTTATTACTTGGTGTTGAGGAAGAGCAGATCCTCATAATCATTGGGAGGCGTGGCTCTGATCAAGGGCTGTCTTGTACCGACACCTTCCTCCGAGTCAATATACCATGGGTCAGAAGAAATGGGAACCAAGTTTTCTAGCATCTAGCAGTAGCATTTGACTGAGCACCTGTCGCTGTTCTTTGTTCACAAATCACCTGCTTATTGGGTTTGCTATGTATCTCATAAAAAGAAAAATGGGGCTACGAAATGAATGTAGAATAAACTGTTGTAATCTAGTAACAGGCATGAGTCTGTGTATTAGTTTCCCATGGCTGCTATAACAAACTAGGTGGCTTAAAACAACACACATTTATTCTTTGATAGTTTTGAAGGTCAGAAGTCTGGAATCAGTTTCCCTGGGTCCCAATCAAAATGTCATGAAGGCTGTGTCTCTTCTAAGGCTCTAGGGGAGAACCTGTTCCCTTGCTTTTTCCAGCTTCTAGAATATTCCTTGCATTTTTTGTCTTTGGACACTTCCTTGTCTTCAAAGTCAGCAGTATTGCACTTTACCTCAGTCTGTATATTGTCCTTATCTCTGTAGTCAAATCTTCCTCTGTCTTTCTCTTACAAGGACACTTTTGTTTGCAATTAGTGCCCACCTAGATAACCCAGGACAATCTCCCCACCTCAAGATTCTTTATTTAATCACATTTGCAAAGTCCTTTTTTTCCTCTTTTCTTTTCCACATTAGGCAACACTCACAGGTTTGAAGGATTCCATCCTCAATGTCTTTGAGGGCGTCCTCATTCCACCAACCACTGTCTTCAAGCTCTCAAAGCTTCCTTATGGGTCCATCTGAGCCCCTCTTTCAGGAATAATTAATTCTACAGGGACACTGGGTATAATCGCTGTACCATATAACTGGGAGTTTTAGAGGCCCCAGAAGAGGGGCTTTGGAACCAGCAGGTTAGATTTGTCCCTTCACTCTCCTATGCTCCTGGGGACAGCCTCTCTAAATCAAGGTGACTAGGTGAGTTTCCCAGGACAAAGTAGTACAATCTGAGAGGCTTAGAACAGAACTGAGTTCTCTTACAGTTTTGGAGGACTGCTGGGGAAATATAAATCAGTGGACTTTTTTGGAGAACAATTTGATATCAGCATTCAAATGCCTGAGAAATAGGTATAGCCATTCACCCAGGTTTACTTCTAGAACATTATCTAGAAGAAAAACAAGAAAGACATTTGTTAAAGGCTTATGCATGAGGGTATGTCTCAAAAAGTTACGTACAGGTCAAAATGGTTGAAATAAGAGTCTAGTAATTGTTACATTAGAAGGCATTCATATGGTAGCATTCATAAAACCACTAAAAATCATGTTTTAAGATTACTTAATAACATTGCTAAATGATCATATTATTTAAATTTTAAAAGGCAGGTTATAAAGCTGTTCATAATGATCCCCAATTAAGAAATTATACATGGTAAAAAAAATAATAGCTGGACAGATATATGTCAGAATGCTAGAGTTTATTATCTCTGAGGTTTTTGTGTTTTTCTGTAACTCTATATTTTCCACAATAAACATGTATTAATGTGTATTGCTGCAACATTAAGAGATAAATATGACTAAACAATTTGTATTTGTCCATAGAAAAACTTGTATTTATCAATACAAAAAAATCAACATAGCAACAGGAAAAACAATCTAAGTCCTTATCCCTTCTCCTTGTACAGTGCTCCCTGCCTGGTACAGGGTGAAACTATTTGGGGAATGGAATCTATACATACTTCCCAGGGAGAGCAGCCCTCTTCCTACCAGCTGTCGCCTCTGGATCAGGGCCCTCCTGGCATCTGCTTGCAGTCTCTCTGACCCCACGATGCTTCACTAAGCCTGGCTTGTTCACATGTCAGTAAACCTGTTGGTCCTCCAGGCTGAACGAGAGTGCTTTCCCACTGAGAGCAAAATTTGAACAGTCTTTTCTATTCCCTTCCTATCCCTCCATAGTGACCTCTTCCTGCAAGTCTCTCAACTGGGAGGGCAGCAGTAAGTTGTAAGGACTAATTGTACAACTCAGGCAGTCGCTGTCCCGACTGCGGTAGGTTACAACATGTTATTCTCTTCTTTCCTGTGGTCGTGAGCCTGGCCCTGAAAGCTAATCTCATGGCTAGACAAATAATATTGACTTCATTCTACTTTGTGAATTAAGTATCCGAGACTTCTTTTTCTCTTTGAATACATTGGTTGATGGATAGGTTCTAAATACTTCAGAATAAAACCAACACCCCCCTCTACCTTGTATCCTACCTCTTCCTGTATCCTTCCTGCCCCAAACCTGCGAGCCAGAAAGCAGATGCTGTAATTCCTAACTCTTAGACCGTTGGTACTATTACTCACTTTCACTTAACTTATTATGCCTTCAAGGCACCCTTCTGCTCAGCTCAGTTTATTTCCCAATTTATTTTTTATGTGTGCATGTTTAAAACATATAAATATACACATAAATGACAGCAGGCCAATTAGATGTGACTGTGCCCACTTGATAATCTGTTTGGGATTAAAAATGTAAGACTCTCTATTTAGGCTACTCCATGAATATTTGTATGCTGCTCTCTTTTTTTGGTGACCTTGGATTCTGAAATAAATATTAGGACACGTGACATGATAAACCATTTTTTCCTAGTACTTAAATATCTATCCGGTTAAAGTTTTAAAAATGGTTCACACTGAAAGAATATTTAGTTTAAAAGTTACCTGTATTGATAGTAATAAATATATGCCATTAGAACTGTTTTAGAAAATCTTCAGTACCTGGCTGTTGTATTGTGTTCTTTGTTGTGTGTGTGAGAGAGAGAGAGAGAGAGAGAGAGAGAGAGAGAGAAAGAGAGAGAGAGAGAGAGAGAGAGAGAGAGAGAGAGAGAGAGAGAGAGAGAGAGAGAGAGAGAGAGAGAAAGAGTTTTATGTTCACAAATACTCAGTCTTTGTTGCATTCAACTATTCTATAAGTAATTCCATGGATGTTAGAAGATATAATATCTCAAAAGAGTTCTACCTTTACCCCTCCACTCATTAACTTCTTGGCCCTAAACACATTTGACAATGAGCAGCAATTGTTCATGGCAGGTTATGGCTTGCTATTCTCAGCTGCCAGATGAAGGAATGTTACACGGCTTCATGGACTGGGAAACATATACTTTTTAAAATGGACATTACTTATAAGGAACAGAGAGTAGGGCTGTTTGGAGCAAGAGCTCCAGATCCTTGAGGCTCAGGTGGGTGTGTCGCTCACCAGCTATATTTTTTATCTGAGTGCAAAACTTATGAATTGAAAACACTTTTTAAAAATATTAAAATATAAGCCAGGTGTGATGGCTCGTGCCTGTAATTCCAGCACTTGGGAGGCTGAGACCGGAGAAATCATAGGTTTGAGGATGGCCTCAGCAACTTTGTGAGACCCTCAACAACTTAGTGAGAAAACTGTTTCCAAAAAAAAAAAAAAAAGGCCTGGGGATGTACCTCAGAGGTAGAATGTCTCTGTGTCCCTAGGTTCAATCCCCAGTATCAAAAAACAAACAAAAATATTAAAATATGGGGAAGCATAAAGAAAAATGGCAACTCAATTCAACACTCAGAGATAACTTCTGACTTATCTTTTAATGATCTTCTATAGATATATGAATACATAAAAGTCATAATGAACATATAATTTTGTATCCTGCTTTTTTACTTTACACATGTTAGGCATTTCTTTATGTAACTGAGAATTCTTATGAACATACATTTTTATTTTAATTGTGCAAACTCCAAGATGGCAGAGGTCTTCATTTCTCACACCCATATCTCCCAGGCACCTAGGAGAACACCTGGCCTCAGTAGGTACTAACGTACTTTGTACAGATAAACCTTTGCTGTAGAATGTGCTTGTGTTGGCCAGTTTTCTATCACTGTGACAAAATCCCCGACATAAATCAACTTAAAGGGAAGGTGATTTTGGCTCATGGTTTCAGAGGCTGCTGTAACTCTGGGAACTTGTGTGGCAGCGAGGGGGCCAAGGCCAGCTGGCCCAGGACCTGGGTGCTAATGCTCAGTCCCTGAAGGGATGGGCCTGAGAGATAACATCTGAAGTAAGAACTGGAAGTGCCTACTACACTATGTCCACATAGGAAGGTATCACTACCAATCTCATGGACATGTACGGGGAGTGGGAGGAGTAGGATGCGGTCAGAGGGAAACACATCACGTGCTGTGTGCATGTGTGTTTCTATCACTTTGAACCTCACTGTGAAGTATAATTACAATACACCAATAAATGTATATTTAAAAATCAGATAAAATCATCCACCTGGTTTGTCAATCTGAAGGACCCATGCAGAGCAAGCGTCCAGTCCCCAGAAGGGAACCAGCTGAAGCCAGAGGGTCAGCAGTGGAAGGGAGATGGAGCCTGAGCTAAGAGTGGCTATAGCAGCTGTTAGGGGCACCTGGTCACTTCTGGGGATGGCAGAGAGCCACCATTAGGAGCAGCAACTGGACGTGGCCCACTATTAAATGACGAGAACAGTGCTGTCAAGCAGGATCCTGTCTGGCTGGCAGCCAGCAGTGGATTTCACTGGAACTGCCACCCCAGCTCAGGGCCACAGAGCAGTTGGAAGGGCCCTGAGTCATTTGTGGCCGCCGGGCTCTTAGGCACACTGTGGACTGCTCACGGTTGGGTACTGAGTGATAACAAATGACTTTGCTTGGCCTGTTGTATCAACTCTAATGAAATAGATTTTACTTGATTAAAATGAACTTTCTTGTGATATTTTGGTGCCAGGGAGCTTGTCAGCCTTCGAGGATGCTCGTAGCCCTTTCTTCAGCCATTCCGGACAGATGACTCGGATGAGAGGCTGCTCGACTTCTCTGGCCCAGGGCTCTAATAGTCCTAAGGGGAGCTCTGAGGATGAGTTAAAAGAGAAAGAAAACTTCTCTTCCACGAGGTGTAGATGAGCACCAGGAGAAATTGGCATTGTTCACGTTCCCGTTCCTGACTTAGAAGCAAGGAAGACAGTCACGTCTCTCTGATACCACGACTGCCCCAAGGAGCCTGCGGTAGCTTCTCATTTGTCCTGTAGCAAGCGGATGACGTGAACTTTGTTCTTTCCTCACGTTAATAACCCTAGGGCTAAATTAGCACTGTGCATGCTAGTTTAAAAATGTCCTATGGAAACCTGCACCCCCTTTCCTTGCACCAGCTGTCTCTCCTTTATTGAACAGCAGCAAATGTGCTACCCAGCTCCACATCCATATTTAGTGAGTTCCTCACCATCCAGAGAAGCGCCAAAAGAGGTAACAGGGCCAGCCTTGCTTGACCTTTTTTTTTTTTTTTGTACTAGGGATTGAACCCAGGTGCATTCTACCTCTGAGCTACATCTGCAGCCCTATTTTATTTTTTTTTTATTTAGAATCAGGGTCTCGCTAAGTTGCTGAAAACTGGCCTTGACTCTGCAATCCTCCTGTCTCAGCCTCCTAGGTACTGGTATTACAGTCATGCATTGCCATACCCGGCTTTGCTTGGCTTTTTTATGACATTTAATTCTTTCTTTCCAAAGAAGTTTGCTTATTGTTGACATTAAAAAATAAGCGTGCCTATGCCATTGGACTCAAACTTGTATCAGCTATGTTTTGAATTTAACTGAGATGAATTGTTTACCTGAATGAAGATGTATTCAATATTCAACAAGCATTTATTGATTTCTTACTGTTGGCCAGGAATCGTGTTAAGTACTATGAGGCTTGTATTGATGAACGAGATAATCCCTGCTTCAAATAACTCAGTCTCTTGAGGGAAGCATATTATAAAACACTAGTGTTACACCATGGTTAATATTTAGGTATAAGTAAGTGGATATGAGGCCACGTTGAGGGCTCCTTAGAGGGAATATCAGGCTCAAAAAACCCTTGGAAATGCCAAAGCCTTCTGCAATTACCCATATGGACTTTTGTTTCTTTGAGCATCCCAAACGCCCTCTGTATTAAATGGTTTAGTATTCCATTCTCTTCCTACTGAGATCTTCCCTGATCATCCTATTTAAAATTGTACCCTCTGCCTGGGCCCCTCACCTCATATTTCCAAATCCTCTTCCATGATTTATTTCTTTCTTCCCAGTGCTGGCCACCATCTAACATAATATATATTTTTCTTTTTATTTGTTGTCATTATTAGCAGTAATTAACAACTGTCCTCTCTCCCTCACTAGAAATGTAAGCTCCATTTTTTTTTTTTATAGATGTATCCTCAAGTCCTAGAAGAGGAGCTGAGGATACATCTGCCATGGAGGGGAGAGTCGATAAATCTTTGTTTACAGGAAACAAGGATGAAATTTATCATTTGCACAAAGTTAAGAATCTATCCAGTGGCCTGTACATATTACTTTTATTCTTTCTATAGGCAAAAATTTTCAAGGAGAAAATATTAGATAGGCATTAGGTGGAAAAAGAATTTTCTCATAATTGATACATTAAAAAATATTTATCGCCTGTGTATCACATACTAGGCACATTGTTGGATGGTGTGTGCCCAAATAGAGACCCAAGAGAGACCTTTGCCTTCAAATATCTTATAGTTTAAATGGGAAAGAAGAAATTAAAAAATGTACAAAAAGATAAATGACTTGGGGTTTGAAGACCAATAAAGGGAAGTAATATGAACTATCTTAAGTAGAAAAAGAGAATGAGGCAAAGCAACCAATATGTCTTAGTAGTCTGAGCTGCTGTAACAGAAGTATCACAGACTACGAGCCCTGGAGACAAAAAAAGGTTATTTCTGCCGGGCGTGGTGGCGTACGCTTGTAATCCCCGTACTTTGGGAGGCGGAGACCGGAGGATCTGGGTTCGCGGCCAACCTCAGTGCGCTCGCTCTCTCTCTCTCTCTCTCTCCTTAGTGAGGCCCTCCGCAACTTCGTGAGACCTGGTTTCAAAATAAAGTATAAAAAATAGGGCCGGGGGCGTAGCGTGGAGGTAGAACGCCCCTGCATTCAATCCCCGGTACCGCAAAAAAAAAAATAAAATAAAATAAAAAAAAGCTTCTTTCTCACAGGTATGAGGGCTGGAAGGTCAAGACCCCAGTGCCAGCACGGCTAGGTTCTGGCGAAGGCCTCTCTGGGTGGCCGATTGTGGACTTCTTGTCTTATGTGGTAGAAAGAGGGCTAGACATCCTCTGGGGTCTCTTTTATGAGGGTGTCAATGTCACACATGAGTGTTACTAAGGTGAATGACCAAGCTAGGCAGTACTCTGTGGAGCCTTAAGGGAAGTGTGGTTTTTAAATTCACGGGCTGGATTTTTAGACATGTCTCCTGCGTTAGCACTGAGGGCAACTCCAAAGCTAGGGTTTAAAAATGTTTTGTTTTTTGCACAAGTCACCTTATATGGTAACTGTTTAGAAAGCCATTGCTCATTTGGCTGAATAATTATTTCATAAAGCAGCCAGTGCTATTCCTTTATAATTATGACTATGGGCATCATTTCCCATTTTTTCCTTAATTCCTTCTACTGGTCCTTTGCATATGGAAATGTTTACTCTGATTCTGGATTTATTGGAATTCTCCCTGCCCCCCACCTTTGGATATGGGTTAGTTGTGATGGTGAGAAGTGTTTTCTGTGACTTAAGAGCATAAGTTCAGCTCTTTAAATTCAGTTTTTGGTTAAATGCAATTGAAGTTTTGCTAGTTATTAATTTCTACATGAGCTTTATTGGTGTGGTTAAAGGAGGTGTTTAACTTTGACCTTAATCAAAGGGAATAGTTGGGCAGTGGCTCTATCACGTGAACTGAAAATTTGGGGACACTTGGTGACCCATTTCACGCATCCTACTCTATCACCACACCCAACTATACTCCTCCAACAGACTTTGGAGTTGGGCCTGAGTTTTTAAATACTCACATGACTGGCTATATTCATAGATAATCTCCTAACATTGCCTCAGCTTTTCCAAGTTCTTCAGCATTTGATTTTTTTTTAGGAGTTGAGAGGTAATAATTGCTAAAACATTTCTGTATTACACATAAATGGGAAGACCAATAATCACATTTAATATTTGGACTCCACGGAACTTATTCCCCTTATAAAAACATGGAGAAGATTTCTATAGGACAAAATATTAATGGATGATATACATATATTTATTTATTTATTTTTGACTACTAGGGATTAAACTCAGATACATTCTACCTCTGAGCTACACCCCCAGCCTTTTTTATTTTGAAACAGGATCTCACTGAATTGCTGAGGGCCTTTCTAAGTTGCTGAGGCTGGCCTGGAACCTGTGACTCTCCATTACTGGGATTACAGGTGTGCGCCAACATGCCTGGCTTAATGGATGATATTTGAAAGGCAGACTTGCTTACTGTGACTTTGAAAGTCATTCGCCTTCATGTATGTCATCCAGCGTGGCCTGTCCGAGAGGAGAGGTAAGAGTAGATGTCAACTAGGATAGAGCTTCACTCGCTGCTGACAAATACATCCTAAGTCCACAGGATCACTTGGTAAGAGCAAGTCTTGTTAAAAGTGACAAGGTCAAGTTTCAGGAATGGCAGTTCAGTTGTCACCTCTACACATAAGACTTACAGCCTGCAAGGCACACTGGAGCCCCCTAGTTACACTGTCTTAGAATTCATAAAGCATTAAAGTAGAAAAGGACCAGGGAAAAGAACCTACTTTTCTCCAATTCATACTTAATCTAAAATCTGTTATTGTTGCTTAACGTGAGTTAGACTTGTCTTCAAGATTAGGTTGTATGCCCCCTTAACTTGAGTTAGCAAGTGTCAAACTACCTGGACACAGTTAAATATCTGTTGAATTACTATAGGGACTAACCATTTGTTGTGGGCTAATATTGGGTCTTACAATATTTGTAGAAATATGTACATGGTAGAAATGAAGGGGTGAGAATAAAGTACATACTGCCATTGGCAAAGCAAAGAGAGAGAAAAATTATGTTACAGTAGCCTGTTCTACTCCTTCGTAGCTCTCCCAGTTGTGCAAACCATGTAGCTATGTGGTTTGAACTCTTTATTTGTGATTGCTGTCTGATCTGTAATTTTAAAGGCAATGTACTAACTGGTGTTTAAGCAGGAAAATAGAGACTGTGGTATTTGCAATGAAATGCAGGAAGAACAGGAAAACATGAGCTACTTGGTGCTTTGTAGATCATTATTACCCTTGCTTAATAAAGTAATAGATGCTTCAAACTAGCTTTGAAGTGGTTGCCAACTTCTTCACAGTGCCATGAAATCTGATACTTCTGCCTTTAAACAGTGTGTGAAAGTGCAAACGGTAGTACTTACGAATCCATTCAGCTACTGACTTCTGTATTCGGGGCTGAGAATGGGAATATGAAGACTGAGACAGAGGGGGAAACAGCCGCCCCAAGACTCCGCGGTTGGACGTCAGATTTGGCTGACTTTTAGTTATGCAGACTTGAACTTTACAGAGATAAACAGTGGTTTCCCCAAAGGATCTAAAGGAATTAAAGGAAAGAACTTTGATCTTCTTAATAATTTTTTTTAATTTAATAAGCTCATGGCAGAGTTAAGTGAAAGACGGCTCAGCCTACATTTAATTAAACACTTATTGGGATACTGAATTTAATAGATGCATTTTTAGAAGGTGGAAATTAGTGTCTAAATAATAAAGGGAGAGAGGTCAGAAGGATATTCCATGGGCTTGAACTGAGAGGACTACTGCAGAAGACTGGCCCAGTCTTCTGGGGAAATAGGTTTTCTTTATCTGCCTTCCCTTCCTGAGCAGGTGGTCCATGTGCTGAAGTTCTTGAAAATGTCAAGAGTCATTTTTACAAGTGTCATAAATGCCATACAGGAAGCTCGGGAAGCTGTGTTCCCAGCACTTGTTATAACCTTGGCTGTCTATTCATAACCCTGACTACATCCAGGGAGAACATGATAACTACATTGTTGTCCTTGCCCAATTTACTTGCTAACAAAGTGGGTTAGAACAAAGGTTGGCCGCCTGGCTGCTCCTTGCCTGCTGAATTGTGTAAGAGAAAAGTCTGAATCTATGAACTCATATCTTTCAGAAGCAACAAGCCACTAAGTCTACATACTGGGACATTCAAAGGAGTCATGTGGTGAAATGAAGAAGTCATCATTGGAAAATTGGTTCAGAACGCTGGTTCTTTCCAAAGTTTGTCATCTGGGTACAGTGCAACTCTTCAACTTTGCTTTATCAGGAAAAATCCATATTCCACGATAGCATTGTTCAAGAAAGCTTTCCAGACGGAAGGGCATGTTCTAGATCTGCGCTGTCCAACATGGCAGCCACAAGCCACAGAGGGCTGCTGAAACTGAGGAACTAAACATTTAGTTTTGCTTATTTTTAATTTACTTTAATTTATAAATAGCTACATATGTCTATGGGTTCTATTCCAGACAGTATAGCTATAGAGGAATAGTTTCAGGAATGTGAGCACTTACTATTTAAAGTGGATGGAGATAATGTTCAGTGTTTAAGGCTCAGGAATTTCCATTTAGTTTTCTTATGAAGGCTGCAATGCTGATCATAAAAATCAAGGCAAGTTCTTGCAATATGATGAAGCCCTTCTGCAAAAAGAAAAGAAAAAGACCTGAGGTTACAGGTGTTACTGAGAAGGACTGATGATTAGTGCTTGGCCAAATATTTACTGTGATGAAAAGTGGGAATGTCTCAGCAAGTAGACCACTTTCCTACTGTCAATCATGTCTGGATGCTGTGTTCCTGCACTTTCATCAGCGTTGGAGAGCTGTCTCTTTTCCAAGCCACATCTTAGAAAAAAGAAACAACAACAGAGAAAGGATGATGTGCTAAGTGTGAGAAAATGCTTTCACAAGGCAGGCCCCGACTTGCTACCAGGTCATTTTATACATGGCTCTAAGTCACTTGTTTGGAATCTGGAACATGCTTTCTTATGGAAACACTTAAGATTTGCTAGTTTCCAAGACTAACCCCTGATTGTCTATTTTGCCCATCGTGGAGCTGAAGTATGGTCTGTTTGCAATAAAAATATTAGAAAACGCTTGGGTGGAATACTAGTTAGTGAAAACCTACATCAAAACCCAGTAATATTAATTAGCTAATACTGCTTTCAGAAATATGTGTGGCTTAAAAATTGAATAATAAGTAAAGCTTTGCTTTGTTCCTAGGTGTTGATTGCTCAAAGAAAAGCAAATTAAGCTTAGAAGCACAGGAGACTTTCGGAGACATTCTGAAGAGACTATTTTGAGTATTCTGGGCTTATTTTAAAAGGTGTTTGCATTTTGGGGGGATACTGGGGATTGAACTCAGGAGCATTCTACCTCTGAGCTACACTCCCAGACCTATTTATTTTGTTTGTTTGTTTGTTTGTTTGTTTGTTTGTTTGAAACAGGGTCTTGCTAGGTTGCTGAGAATCTCACTAAGTTGCTAAGGCTGGTCTAGAGCCTGTGATCTTCCTGTCTCAGCTTCCCAAGTCCTGGGATTATAGGCATGCGCCACCACACCCAGCTAGGTGTTTGCATTTCTTAATCTTAGCCCTATACTGCATTCCAAATACTTCATCAGAGTTGCTGGCTTTCCTTTTCCTATGTGTGGGCATATCAATAACACTGCTTTTAGACTCAGTAAGTAGCTCTATTTTGATTTGTGAGTGGAACAGAGAGACGGGAGAGAGAAAAATTGAGAGAGAAAAGGAACCGATGAGTAATGGACAGAAGTTGAAAGGAAGGAAAAAGGAAGAAGTCAAGGTTTATAATGATTGATGAACGTGAAGTTTACAGACTGGTGAATAATAATAATCATTCCCACTGACAGAGCATTTCCACTCGCCACCAGGAACCAGACAGGATTGTTTACATTAATTATCTCATGTCGTTCTCATGACAAATTCCTCAGATGGCAAAACCAAAGTTTAGAGATTAAACAACCCCTTCCAGGTCCACCCTCACTTCCCTCAGGGGAAAGCAGACACGTCTGGATTTGTGTGCAGTCCTGCTGGCCACCAGAGCCCCTGCCTGTCCATGACAGCACACGCAATACTATGCTGAGCCGGTGTGGTGAAACCTGGAAGAGGTGGGTGGTCATGACGCAGATTTTCCTTCCAAGAAGAATGAGAAGAGGTGCTGAACATGAGGGTTCGATGGGTTCCTGGTGCTCCAGGCCCTGGGAGAACTTAGGAACTCGGGTAAAAGCTGGTGAGGGGATGGGATTGACCACAGGGCAATTGGCTGGTAGCAGGTATCAGACATTAAGTGCCAGGAGTTCCAAACGCAGGGAGTGCATCTAGCTGCGTCTGTGTTGATGAAAGATAAAGCAGGTGACACAGCTTGCAAATGCTGGCTACGGTACCTGTAGCTGGGAACAGGCTGGACACTCAGTGGGTTTACGGTGCTCACCTGCTCTGGGAATTTGCGTCAGTGAACGTTTTCTCTGACCTCAAAGGGGAAATATGTAAAATGACGTATTCATTCAAGCAATCTACCTTTTAGGTATCTGCTACCCTTTATCAATCCTTCCATAGTCTACAAATATTTAAAGAGTGTCTACTATGTCTTGGGTGCTCTCCAGGGCGATGCAATGTGCTCATCAGCTCTACATATTGGACAATATCTTCGAAACATCTTTTTTTTTTTTTTTTGCGGTACCGGGGATTGAACCCAGGGGCGTTCTACCTCCGCGCTACACCCCCGGCCCTATTTTTTATATTTTATTTTGAAACTGGGTCTCACGAAGTTGCGGAGGGCCTCACTAAGTAGAGAGAGAGAGAGAGAGAGAGAGAGAGCTGAGGCTGGCCGCGAACCCGGATCCTCCGGTCTCTGCCTCCCAAAGTACTGGGATTACAAGTGTGTGCCACCACGCCTGGCTCGAAACATCTTTTTAAAATTCATTTAACCTGTTATTTTAATAATGATCCTCTGGTCCCTTTATACCACAGTACTGTGTGGTATTCAAATGCCATTTTGGAGCCGGGCCGGGTGTAGTAGCACGAGTCTTGAATTCTGGTACTTGGGAGGCTGAGATAGGAGGATTGCAGGTTCAAAGACAGCCTCAACAACCTAACCAGACTCTATTTCAAAACAGAAAATAATAATAATAATAATAATAATAATAATAATAATAAAAAGGGCCGGGAGTATAGTTCAGATGTAGTATGCCCCTGGGTTCAATCCCTAATAACACACACACACACACACACACACACACACACACACACAACTTAAAGGAAAGGAGAACATTTTCCTTGCTTCCTTGCAGTATATTTATAACTTCCTCTGGATTTAGGGGCTTGCCACAGCTGAGTAGAAAACTAAATATAACCTGTGTTTGTATTTTCCCTCAGAAGCTTATTGGGCATTAAAAAGGAAGGACGAGAATATGAGCTTTGTGAAAAAGGCTCTTAGTGTTAATGAGCAGCTGTATGTATCTCAGGGAAACAGTTTGTTACTAAAAATAGAGCCTATCTAACTATAGCAACGCAGAGCATTTAATACTCAGATTCTGCATGGGCAGAAATAAATTCCAAAAGGGCGTACGATTAAGGAGGGGTAGTGCAGAAGTAATCAGAACTGTGGCTCCACGGTTAGGATTGCATAAGGAGCAGGTAAGCTTCAGTCAAATATGCTTACCATGCTCAAATGAGATTTTCCTAGGCTCAAAGACAATTAGGAACTGGTGTGTAACAACAATGAAGCAAAAGGAAAAAACTGTACACAGGCTGTTGTTAGCACACTAAGCCAAATTACTTTAAAAAATTAAAAAAGGACTAGGGGGAGTAAGTAGAAACAAAGGAAATATAAGTGCTCGAAGAAAAAGCTATCAAAAAATCTCTTGGCGTGTAGCAATAGTCGACCAAAGATGCAAGAATTGTCCAGTAGATCCTTCAGGGCGTTAGTTTTAGGAGGGTCAGCTCTGTATTTTATTAGTATTTGTTAAATTAAGATATCTGGAGATCTGCTTTATCAGATGAATCCACACTTTTATCCGTTTATTTATTTATTTTGTTAACCAGTGCCAAGGACAGAATCATTTCCACCCTTCAGAATCATGTTTAAACTCTACCCCGCAATATGGTAGTGTTTGGAGATGGGGCCCTTGGGAAATAATTAGGTTTAGATGAGGTTGGGAGATTTGGGCCTTTGTGACAGGGCAGAATTCTCTCTCTCCTCTCTCCTCTCTCTCTCCTCTCTCCTCTCTCCTCTCTCCTCTCTCCTCTCTCCTCTCTCCTCTCTCCTCTCTCTCCTCTCTCCTCTCTCTCCTCCCTCCTCCCTCCTCCCTCCTCTCTCCTCTCTCCTCTCTGCTCTCTCCTCCTTTCTCTTCTCTCTCCTCTCTCTCTCCCCTTTTCTCTCCACTGTGTTAGGACACAATAAGAGGCAGTTGTTGGCAAGCCAGGAAAACAATCCTCATCAAGAACCTATGCCAGCACTTTGGACTGACTCCTAGCTTCCAGAACTGTGAAATAAATGTACGTTGTTTAAGCTACTCAACCTGTGGCATTTTGTTATAGCAACCTAAGCTGACTAATGCAACCTGCATTGCCGCTGTTGTATGGAAAATAATTACATGCTTATGACTCAGTAATCAAGAAATGGCCAAGTAATCGAGTCTGTTCCTCTCCACATTCTTTTTCCTCCCTTATCAGCATTGAAACCCTTTGAAAATGTCAACAGGTAAAGACATCTCCCAACGTATTCTCTGATCCTGATTGGCCTGCCCTTGATAAAATGTTTAAGATTTCCAGAATGCATAGATTTTAAAACTTAATTAAAAGGCCAGGCCGGAAATGCTGAGCATTCTGCCCTGTGGCGGTTTAGTATTAAAAAGAGGAAGATCAGGGCAGCCAATGCTTAAACTACTTATGGCCACACCTTTGTTTTGAAATAGGAATTGTTATGATCTTGGCAGTGGAGAGTGACCTAGTTCCATATATACAGGCAAATGCATTAAGGAAATACAACTTCCGGTATTGATGTATGTAGCACGTTAGAGCTTATAGTGCATCTGACTTATACTTTCCTTGCAGCAACAACAATCAGGTTAACTTGAGAAATAAAAGTATAACAAAAAATTTAAAAGAATAGAACCATTCCCCTAAGCATTTCACAATGCCTCCTTTTTATTTGTATTTTGGAGTCAAATTATAAGTGGCAGGTGTAATAGTATCCTGTTACTGATGGAGAAATTCAGTCAGAAAAGTTCAAGGGAAAGGATCACTTTTTTTCTGCATTAGCTGTTTCCTCTAAGATTTTAAAACCAGAGCTTTCCATGTCTAGAGGAGTTAGATCAGCCATTCTTTTCTGTTTTTGTGGCACTGGGGATTGAACCCTGGGGCATTCTGCCTCTGAGCTACACCCCAGCCCTATTTTATTTTTTATTTTGAAACAAGGTCTCACTAAGTTTATTTTGTGGTGAGGAGGGGCCCAGAGCTGAGGTTGAAATTCCACTGCTGTTCTCACATGCAGAGACCCAAACATGGGTAAAAGCAAGGAAACATTTATAACACCGTAAAAATGGAAGGGAACAAAATAAAATCCTTGTGGACTTCCCACTTCCCTTCTTGCAGGCCCATCCTGCAGCATTGGGCGGTTTGGTCAGACAGTTCTCCATATTGTTTTAACACAATGTGAAATCATATTAAATTGAAGATAGGACATTACTGCTTTTAAGGGTCAGAAATGGTCAAAGATCAGGAATTTCTTATGGTCATATTCAGCATGGATATTTCTAGGACTATATTGTGTGGGGTGATTGCAACTCCTCCCATGTGCCAACCCCACTTTCCTAGTATGATTAGTAGACGTTCACACATGGACTGATAAAGATTCTGTCCCTGCCTAAACTCTGGCCAGCCTCCTCTGAGACTTTGTCTCAACTAGACCTCAACCTTGGCCTACAAAGATTTGAATAAATGTGAACAGTTTCTAATAGCTAGGGTCATCTTAAGGATGTGGCTATTAGGATGATCCTAGCCCCTCTTAAAGTGCTTTCCTGGGAAACCTGAATGCCGCCAAAAGAATATATTATTTTTTCCAGCCAATATCTGAAGATAGGAGCCCTGTCTCCCAGCCTCTATGGGAGGGTAGGAACCCCACTTTAAGAAGAGCCAGTTAGCAAACCCAGATGGGTTTCATATGGAACAAGCCTGCCTTCCTGCTTTTTGTAATTTTCGTTTTCCTTGGTTCTATGGAGCCTTCCCTGCCCCCCATCCGCATCCCCCCCCTCTATTCCCTCATTTTTTCTCTAAATATCCAGTCACCTCTGCACAAATCAAAGTTGAGTTCAGTATAGTGGTAAATTACCGATTAAAATCTATCCGTACCACTCTAATAGTGTCCAGTGTTGTTTATCTTTGACACTGCATACGTGCTGACTGTACTCAGATTTTACTGAAACACTAGGTGGGAGGGACTAACAGCAATAACAATCTTATCATGAGAATGAAGAGCCCGTGGCGTAGATAAATGAGGTCTTAGGCTGCATTTTATTTCCAGTGCAGATATCCACTGCTTTTTCTCCCATAAAAGGGGGAGCGCAATTGTCACTGTTATGAAAACAATCTGGAATTGGCTCTGAGTTATTAAAGAAGTCAATCATTTTCTAATTTCAGTAATGAATTATTTCCAATATACCTTGTGCCTGACTAATACACATGGTGTCACAACCCCGTGGTTGAAAATCCCTGGTGTTGCCTACGAGACCAGAGGGACAAAAGCGACTCAATTTTAAAGCCTCGGGCATGGCCCGCAGGAAGCTTGTTTAAAGGGGCTGCCTAGGGGGCATTTAGAGAGGTTCACAAGCGCTGGGAATGTAGCTCAGTGGTAGAAGAATGCAGGCGGCAGGCCCTGGGTTTGATAAAAACAAACAGACAAACAAACAACAAGGTTCATAAATTCTCTGTGTCTGGGAGATCTCTTTCAATTTATATACAATCTGAGAGTTAAAGTCAGTTGCTAGCTGGGCGTGGTGGCGCACACTTGTAATCCCAGCACTTGGGAGGCTGATACTGGAGGATCCGGGTTTGCAGCCAGCCTCAGCTATTTAGTGCGGCCCTCCACAACTTAGTGAGACCCTGTTTCAAAATAAAGAATAAAAAAATAGGGCTGGGGGTGTAGCTCAGAGGTAGAATACCCCTGAGTTCAATCCCCAGTATTGCAAAAAAAAAAAAAAAGTCAGTTGCTCTAAGACCACTCCCAAACACTAGAGCCCCTCTGAGGAGGCTGGACAGGGCTTCAATGGCTAAGACGACTCAAGGTGCAGAATAAAGGCAGAGCTCCAGTGCTTTGCAAGCACCACCGCCATGCCCACGTCAACAGGTGGCGGGCACTGCAGAGAGCACCGAATGAGAACAATCGCAATTGGAATGGAGTTGATCAAAACTGTGTACTTAGGATTGCTGCTTAAAGCAATACTCCAGACAGAATCATTTGCAGCTCATATTAAATGCCTTGCTACCAAGAAACAGACCACCGGTGCAAATACCGGTGCAAATACTTTAGAGCTCACAGAAATGGGTCTCCAGGGGATGGACCCCTGAGAGGATGATAGCTGGAGCCCCAGCTGGCTACAAATTTATACCATGTCCTTAGTAAGAAAGTCTGGCTGGGACGTTCATACCAGAACTTACAGGACGGTATCTGCAGTTGGTTTTCTGGGTGTGGAGGTGGTAGCTGTGTGTTGCTTGTGTGTGTGTGTGTGTGTGTGTGTGTGTGTGTATGGTTATATTAATTAGTAATCTCTAGTTTTTATTCCACAGTATGGGTTTGGTTGCTTTCAATGAATCCTTTATGAAGTCTTCGGTTAAAGAACCTGTTCAGATATTTTTCTATGCATATCTGTACCAGGTGGAATCCACTGATAAGTTCATATGAGATTCAGATCCTTCAAGGAGGCCAGCCAGATAAATAGTTTTCCTAGAGTGTGCCTGGGTAAGGCTGATTCTAGCCTGGGCGTGTTTGTATTACCCTAGCACTAGCGCGTGCTTGCTAGTGGTCACGTACTCATTGCTTATATTTGGCAAAGAAAGGGAAGGAAACCCGTGTGTGTGTGTGTGTGTGTGTGTGTGTGTGTGTGTGTGTGTGTTTCTCAAAGCAAAGTTTTAGGATAGAGATAATCAAATATCAAATTCAGAAGACTTTAAAAATGGCTACACAAATGAGCAAAGTAAATTAGATGTCATGAGATGATTGAAAAAGCAATGACGACTTGAATCCTAGGAACAAATATTTAGACATTTACTCTAATTGAAAAAAAATACTCCAAAAAAAAGAGGCGACAGACTTACAGACTCTTAACATCTATGTGAAGATGTAAGCTGGGGTCTGTATTAAATCATCAGGGTTTTTTTTTCTCTCTCTGTCTCTCTTAATTTCAGCTTCCTGTTTGGACAATGAGAAATTATGCTAACAGGAAGGAACCAGGAGTTCTGCTCTGTCCTTGATACTCAGAGTGAATCTGTGCTTGATCCCCGCAAAGATTTCTACAAGGAGGTGGGCCGTCTGCAGGGTCAGATGCAAGACCTGGGCTGGGTGGGCAAGATTTTTCCTTGTATAAACATGGAATCTGGAGCAAGAAATTTGAATTAAAAAAAAAACATTTTTTTTGTTAATTAGAGGTGAAGAACCCCTTTGCTGCTGGCAAGTTTCTTAGCCGTTCCTTTGGGAGAGCCTCCTGCCCTGCACGTGCCTGGGCTGGGAGTGGGACTTGAACAGGAAGTCCACGCAAGGTCATGGGCAGCTGCACGCAGACGAATGCTCATTCCCTAGAATGACTAACATTACAGTGTGAAGATCCTAAAAAGCATCATTTTAATAACTCCTAAAATATTTTAAGAACAAAGACAGGACAAGAATATATAAAACAAAAACATACACGGCATGCTTTTGCACGGTTTAAGCAATTTGTGATTAAAGGAAGATAGGATAGAAAGAAAAATAAGATCCCCAGTGTACCAGTTTAGCATAAAGGATTTCTCCTCAGAGCCCTGTTTATTTGTTTGTTTGTTTGAGGACTCTGATAGTGAGATGTGATCAGATTCATCGAGAGGAGGGAGACATTGAACCTAAAGAAACAAGATGATTTAGAGTGAAAGAAATATCTTTTAGGGCAGGGAGGTGGGGGTAAGGCTCCATTTCTATTGCCTCAAGGTGCAGATGCCCTTCTATTTTGGAAGTCTCTTTAAGGTTCTGGCAAAGCCCACGAGCCCCTTCAGGATGTTTTTAAATGTATACATTATATAGGATTATGGAGAAACTTAATTGTATTGAAATAGCATTATCAAATACATATATAGGATTATGGAGAAACTTAATTGTACTGAAATATCATCATCAAATACTTTTAAGAATCTAAATTTGTGACATAGTATTATGTGTATTTCTTATTGTACTAAGGAGCCAGATCTAGCAGCAGGTCTGACCTTCCGTAATTTTGAAGTAGTGATGCCCTCACGCCTGATCCTAGATGGCTCCACAGTTGTGACATGAGGGACAGTATCTGAGCTAGCCATTGCTGACAGTCACAGGTTTTGCTCATAAAAGTCTGGCTTATTGCTTCCTTTCATAACCGGATGCGAAATTTCAGCAGGAGGTTAGTAGGTCAGATAGAGGTTAGTGACAATAAAGAAGTAATTTTTTCCAATTTCATAGACCCCCCCTCCCCTCCCTGTCCCCAAGTTGTCTCTTGTTAAGAAGCCCTGGCCACACTCTCCTTTCTCCTGTCCACATTCTCTGACTGGTGACTGGGAAGAACTCAGCTGGGCCTCACACAGGACCCCCTCTTTCCATCTAGCCTGTGTGCACAATGCACGCCTTCCCCGCTACTCTGCCTGCCAGAGCGCCTGCAGCTGAAAGGGAGACCTGCGGCTGCCCAGCTGTGCCGGTGATTGAGTGGGCCAATCCATCTCTTTCAGGGGTGGGTGTTTACAGTCCTTTGTAGTGGTACTAAGCCATGTGCTCCAGCCAGCTTTTATTGGTAATAAAACTGCCCCGTTGATCTGCGAATGTCCCCTGTGGTTTGCCTCCGCTGTGGGTCTCCCATTGGATCCCCAGGCAGCTCGAGACCGTGAAGAACTGTGATGGTTCGTTTCCTGTGTCACATGAACCGCAGGAACAGATGACTGGCTGGACATGATCTCTAGGTGCGTCTGGGAGGATATTTCCAGAAGAGATGAGCATTTGAATTTGAAGGCTGAGTAACGGTTGTCCTCCGCACTGGGGGTGGGTACCATCCAATCCTGGCGAAGGCCTGAAAGGAGTGAAATAGCAGGGGAAGGGCAGATTTCTCTCTCTGCTTGAGATAGGGTGTCCATCTTCTCCTGCGCCCAGACATTCATTCAACTGCTGCTTGGGCCTTGAGCTCTGACCAGGACTTACATGGTTGATTTCTCTGGTGCTCGGGCCTCCTGGCTTGGATTGGAACAGCACCCCTGGCTGTCCTGGGTCTCTAGCTTCCAAAAACATAGTGGGATTTCTCAGCCTCCATCATCATGTGAGCCAATTCTTCATAACTCTCTCTCTCTCTCTCTCTCTCTCTTTCTCTCTCTCTCTGTACTGGGGATTGAACCTAGGGGCATTCTAACTCCGAGCCACACCCCCAGCCCTATTTTATTTGTTATTTGGAAACAAAGTCTTGCGAATTGCTGAGGCTGGCCTCTAACCTGCCATCCTCCTGTCTCAGCCTCCCAAGCATTAGTAAGAAGCCCCGGCCACACTGTCCTTCCTCCTGCCCACATTCTCTGACTGGTGACTTTGGGATAAACTCAGCTCGGCCTCATGCCATGCCCAGCCATCTCTTTTTATGTATGTATACATGCCCCGTAGGCTCAGTTTCTCTGGAGAACACCGACTCATCCAAGTGCACAGGCTCTTGGATACAAAGCCAGCCTCTGCTACCATTTACCGGGAACTTTGGTAAAGTATTTGTTCCTCAGTCTTGGCCCTTTCATTCCTAAAATGGGGGCGATGATAGAACCTATGCTGTTGGGGTTATATGGGAATTTAGTGAATTAATTCTTGTAAAGGTCTTAGAAAAATATCGGGAACCTGGAGCAGGGTTGGTAAATATCAGCTGCTAGGATTTTAATCGGAATTCGAATTGCACCCCCAATCCTAACAGCTTCTATTTATGCTTTGAAATATCTGGTTGCCTGCATGGATAAAGTGAACTAGACACCTGCCAGATCATATGTATCATGCTGGATAAATATAACCACTGAGTCCAACTTTGCCCATTTTCAGGGAAGTATAATCCCTGCTTCCTCTTTGAGATGTACGTACTGATTGTGGATGAATGGTTTATGAAACAGCGAGGCATTAGGTAGAACCCTGTTAGATTGACAGTTTTTTCAAAATGGTTAAATATCAGTATTTTTGTGTGATTTAACCGGATACTTCCATAATGGTTATTAAATAGTCACGGTCTTCCGGTCCCCAAGGGGCCCTCTTCTGGGATTCCCTGCACCTCTCCCACCCAAAGCGTCCCCAGGGTCTTGCTGCAGTGCCCAGGTTGTTTGTGGTCTTACTGTGATCAAGGGGAGGTTTTCCAGGGGCTCGTTATTTACTGGGGACCGGATGACTTCTGTTAGATGCTGAGACTGCGCAAGGCCCTCAACTTACAGTTCAGACTCCAGTATTTCCGGGCAATCACTTTTTAAAAAGTGGAATTCAAGGCCACCTTTGCAGCATCAAGGTATCCATGACAGTTCTTTAACCCCTGTTCTGTGCTCTAATAAGTCTAATTATCTCAGCTTTGAAACAGGAAGAATTACTGTCTAGTTCTCTTAGGAGCAGCACAGAGTGAGGACTGATTTAGCAGAGGCCCTAACAGGATTATCAGCCAGCACCTGCTCCAAATACCCACCAGCTGCATACAGCCTCTGCGGGCCATGAGTCCCCATGCCCAGCCAGGGGAAACAGACCGAACGGGAGGATCATGTTAGAGTGTGACTTCCTGGCACTGTGGTAGGTCATCTCATGCACACAGCTGATCTGACAGCTGAGCTAAGTTGGAAGAACAGAACATGAAAGAATAATTATGTTGGCTTTTGAGAACCTCTAGGATTTGGCTCTGTTTCCTGGTTTCTTCTCTGACAGGTTGTCCTTGACAGTTTTTCACCTCTGCATTTTTAACAGAGCGCTTTCCCCATCCTGAAGTCTCTGTCTCTTTCCCTGCTGAATTGTGCACCCAAACTACCATGTCCTTCTGGAAGTCCCACAAGAAAGAGCCCAACTTGACGGCGACTGTGTCACACGAGTTTCTGTCATTATGAGGTCTGCAGAGCCGAACTTCCGTCTTCAAAAGACTGGAGCAGGAGGAGAAAGAGGATGGATGGAGACAAGTGTGAATCAAGCCCTGAGATGAATCAAATGCTTCTGAGAACAACTGTTTGATAATTCATCGGGCTGATACTTATGTGCCAGGCGTGCTCTAGGCACTGGAATCATGAGGGTGAGCAGGACAGTCTCTAGCCTTGAAGAGACATTCCTATGCTACCTCGAAATCTAGATCTTTCCATTTATGCAATGAGATACTTTTTTTTTGTAATAGGGATTGAACCCAGGGGCATTCTACCTCTGAGCTATACCCCCAGACCTTTTTTAATTTTTTGTTTTGAAACAGGGTCTTGCTAGGTTGCTGAAAGTCTCGCTAAATTGCTGAGGCTGGTCTTGAACCTACTATCTTCCTGTCTTAGCCTCCCAAGTACTAAGATTACAGGTATGTTCCACCATACCTGGTGAAGCATGACTTTTAAATATTTTTTTTTTAGTACTGGGGATTGAACCCAGGGGCATTCTACCTCCAAGCTACACCCCTAGCCCTATTTTTTATTTCTTATTTTTGAAACAGGGTCTCACTAAGTTGCGGAGGGTCTCACTAAGCAGATGAGAATGGCCATGAACCTGCAATCCTCCTGTCTCAGCTTCCCAAGTTCTGAGATTACAGGTGTGTTCCACCATACCTGGTGAAGCATGACTTTTAAAGTGAAATTGTCCCTTCCTTCCTTCCTTCTTTCCTTCCTTCTTCCTTCTTTTTCTTTTTGCATAATCATGTAATGCAAAACAAGTATGTATGAATAAGAACTAGATACATTTGTTCCACTGGAAGATTCCCTCCTCCAGATAAAGAATTGTGATCATTCTTCCTTACCCCTACCCAGGTAGACAAGTGTCAAAGAGAAGGCTCATAGAATCAAACCAAAATGAAAAAAGCCCAGGAGACAGCGCCTATTTTTCCCTTGTGACTCGAGACCAGTTGATTTTTCCCATGTCTCTCTGGACTTTGGTGTGTAACGCCCAGGACAGCATCAAGCGTTTGTCACTGGGCTCCAAAGGCGGCGCATGTGCAGGCCAGGCCATGAGAGGCCTGTTGACTTGCCAGCCAGCCCGCGCAGATATGCAGAGGTCCAGACTGAACTCAGCAGCGAGCTCATGCTCAGATAAGCAAGGTCAGGCGTCCCCGGGGCACAGACAATTACAGAAGAGGCAGCTCACCGCAGCAGCCTCACAAATAGTTTGCAATTCGCTTCTCGCTCTCTTTTTGGCTTGGGGCCAATGTCATTCAGGGGGAATTATATTGTAATAGTCACTCGCCAATAAAAAAAAGAGGCCTGAGTTTATCTTGTTTATAAGCTTAACAAATAGTTTTATGAATGTAAACTGTTTTGAATTTTATAATCTTTTAAGACAATGGGTGTTGTTGTTGTTTTGCTTATTTTGGCAATCATTTCTGAAGTCGATTTTTATGTGTATAGATTTTTATAGAAATGAACAGTTCCTTTATTAATCAAGTTAACATAACTGCTATTTATTACGAGGTGAATACACTATATGTGAAGTGTTCTATAGACTTCGGTTGCAAAGATCGTTGGAGGGAAAGTATTTTGCAGATGCTAATGTGAACTTAGTGTTTGGGTGAAGAGTAGGATAGTTACAAAGAGTTATGCATACTAATGTAGTAATTCTTAATTAACAAAATGACTTTCAAATAAGCAATCTAGCTATGCATCTGAGGACCAATATCTTTAATTGCCCTGTGATGAATGACAAACGGGACTCACAGCAGGATAACAGATAGCAGTAAAATCTGTCAAAAAAACAAAGCAAAACAAAACAAATATTGTTACACCTCTCCAACCCTGCTTACTTGTTAGAGTGCTGGAAGCAGAGTTTTAATGGAGAATTAATTAAAAGACATTTAGGCACGCTAGAACACATCTCTGCTCCTGTACGATTTGGTAGAATTATTTATTTACTTTTTAATCCTTCAAAGCTAATCATAAAGGAGCAGAACACATACAAAAATATTTAGGTAAAAAGTTTCCTCCTTTGAAGACTTATGTGTCTACAAGGAGAACCCAGCCAGGATTATCAGTACTCAGATCAAACACTGAGCGCGCCTGTTTCTTATGCACGAACACTGTGTACTTGCTAACTGCGATTACCATCTAATTAGGCCAAACTTCATGGGACGTTAGTAAACACTTTCATCACAGCTGTATTCTTGGTCTCCTCAGTCATGTGTATTATTAAACATTTTGTTATATTACATTTGCTGAACTCTAAAATAATCTAGTAGGCAATTTCTAAATATTACTCTGATGTGTGTGGATGGGAATTACCTTGAGCTTATATTCCAGGTGGGGCACTGAGAAAATTTAAATTACCTTTCAGGAAGTCACAGATTAAGATTAAGACCTAAAGAGTGTGTAGGATAGGGTTAAGTATGGCCTTTCCAGGGTTCTTCTGAAAGCAGCATCCCTTTGTCTTGTTGTCGACCCTCCAAGTTCTGTGTGAAATTGGTGGAGCTGGGGGTCACAGTGGCCTGCTGTCTCCTGACCACAGGTGTGAGGCACACGACTCTGAGTATCCCTTTTTGTGTGACTGTGGCAATCGCTTCACAGATGGGCACACCGGCCAATTTGAGTCAATCACTGCATTTCCTAAAATTGTTAACTTGGGGTCAACTTTTTCTGTTGGAATTGGCTACACATGGAGAGGACATGGTTGGCCATCACCAGAGGTCTCTTGGAGAAATATAAATTGAAGAATGAACTCAACCTGGGTCCAGAGAGATGAGGAAATAAGAAACTGAGTTCAGAAAACAGTATTTTGATCCCGACCACCGCTGTGCTGAAAGCCAACAATAATTCTTGTCCTTCTAGAAATGAGATTGCTTTTTTCGCAAGAGCTACTTTGAGTTTCCATTATTTGAAATCCAGAGTCATGATCAATACAGAGGATTTCCTGCTTGTTTAGGCAGCATCCAAAGTAGACTTATCTTGATTAGAAAGTGTAACTATAATTACTACTTGCAAATCCCACCAAAACATGGGTCTGCTCTATTAAGATGTTAGATACTGTTTGGAAGATAGCCCTGCTGATTTAATAAAATATACTGATACATGTTATGAGAGACATACCCAAACAATTTTATACTGTATTTCTACATGATTTCTGCTTTAATTACTCTATATTTATGTAGGGTTTCCTCTGGGTAGAGATAATTCATTCTGTTTGTTGATTTATACATACTCACAAAGTAATATAGAAAGCAATAAAACCTCACTGGAGTCAAGGCAAAAAGGAACATCTTTCTTTCTAATGTGGTAATATAAAATTCTTAGAATTGGCCAAATCTTCTCTCAGTGGCTCTGTTAAGAATAAGTTGGTAGTGGAAGACCTTCTCCAGCTCTTTCTGATTTAATTCTTCTGACCTTTGTGTCTGACCCTTGGCCTTTATGCTCTATTAATACTAATATCTTCATCCTGTCTTCCTTTTGCCACTTCTCAGCCTCAATCTGATTTCAAAGCCCTCCTGATGTAGGAGAGAAGCAATAAAGATGGGTAGAGAGGAGATCAGTAGGGAAGGGAAGAGAAACTAACTTGAAATCTAAGAATCTCCATGAGCCACCCTCCCCTTGATTCCCCAAGCCTGGGTTCCTCCAAGCCTAAATTCTTAAAAAGCCCTTAAATCTTAGAATATTATGAGCCCACATGATTAATACCTGCATACATTGCTAGTTTATACAGTGTATTTTGTGTAGACTAAATAAAGCCAAAGGAAAATATTGCTGGAGACTTATGATATGTGTCTATTCCAAGCATTATCTAGTCACTGGATGACGTCAACCTAGGGATCCTGAGAGAACCAGACCACCGTGACCCACCCTGTTCTGTGTTTAAGAGAACTGGCTGACGTCATGCACTTCGCACATTCAGTTCAATATTTACAAAGTTTCCTTTAAACAGAAGAGCCTGAGACCCCAGCAGTGTGTCTGACTCTGGAGCACTGGCACTCCTTCTTCCTTTGAGTGTGTGTCCTGCTCTAGTGCTGGCTTGCCTAAGTGAATCTCTTTGCGTTCTTAAATAAATCTTTGTTTGTCCTTTTTTGACATGCCCTGGAAATCCTTTCTGTGGCGTAAGTCAAGAACCTGCTAGGATTGAGTTGAGGTCCCCTTCTCCCATCTAGAGAACCCTCTTGGACTTCCACCCCCAATTCCGGTTACTGCCTCTCCTCTGAGCTGAGTCTGCTTAACAAACCTTCCTAAGATCTAATTCCTCCTGCTTCACCTATACTCAGGGCCTCTCCCTCCCCTTACACTGACTCTGCAAAGTCTCCTTGCCTCCCACATCCGGTCTATCATCTCTGGGACATGGAATTATAGTCATTGGGTGAGCTTTTCCCAAACAGGAAATAAAATTTTAATGATTTATTCTCCTGTCTTGTTTCCTCCTTAAAAAAAAAAAAACAGGCCGGGCGTGGTGGTGCATGCTTGTAATCCCAGTACTTTGGGAGGCGGAGACCAGAGGATCCGGGTTCACAGCCAGCCTCAGCTCGCTCTCTCTCTCTCTCTCTCCCTGTCTCTCTCTCTCCCTGTCTCTCTGTCTCTCTCTACCTAGTGAGGCCCTCTGCAACTTCGTGAGACCTGGTTTCAAAATAAAGTATAAAAAATAGGGCCAGGGGCGTAGCACGGAGGCAGAACGCCCCTGGGTTCAATCCCCGGTCCGCAAAAAAAAAAAAAAAAAAAAAAACAACAAACAGTAGATATCTCTGGGAGAACTAACACAAAAAGTCACACCAGTAATGTTTTTGTTGGGGAAAACAGAACTGGACAGGGTGCTCACTGCACACCACCTATGCCACTTCTTCCCTGCCCCCTCGTGTGGAGCAACAACGGGACTGGGATTGGGATTGGGAGAGCAGCTCAAGGGAGGGGAGGGAGGGAGAGACCCTGACTCATTTTAGTAAATCATGACTATCTTCTTCCTCTTATCAGCAATTGGTTCAAGCAGGAAAATGGATGGAACTTGAGAATATTATGCTGAATGAGACCAGCTAGTTTCAGAAAGCCAAGGGTCATATGTTTTCTGTCATATGTGGAAACTAAAGAGAAAACAGGAAACAAAAGGGACTTCCGATAAATGAGGAGAGACCAACAGAAGGGTGAAAGAGGATTAGGGGAGGGAAGTAACGAGGGGAAAAAAGAAGACTTGATGACAGAGGCAGTTCAAATAATGCTAAGTCCTTATATGAAGATATCACTACCAATGTCACTTACACGGGGAGATGGGGAGCCGGGTGGGATCGGAGGGAATCACACCAAGTGTTGAGTGCTCATATGTTTGTATCACATTGAGTCTCACTACGATGTGTAATTACAATGCACCAATAAAAGTATATTAAAAAAACAAGTCAGAACAGCATTCCATGCATGATGGCACAGGGATAAGTGACATGTTAGTCCTATCAAACAAAAGAGAAGGCTTTGATTACATGGGTGGGGAAGATAGTCTTTCTCTGTCTCCCTCCCTCCTCTGACTCCATGCCCTTGTCACTCCTTGGGCATGAAGAAGGAAGCACAGGGTGCTAATTGATACGCATAACTATCCTATGACCACATGGAGAACCACCTTAGGATGAAGCCAACACTGTTTAACAGAGTAGAGATAGAATGAAGCTGAGTGCTTCAAGACGTTGTCCAGTCACTACATGGTCCAGCTCTTATCACGACTTCCAGATAAGGGAGTCATACATTCTGTGTTGTTTAAAACCCTTGGATTAAAAAAATCCTAATGTAACAAATACAAAAGGGGCTTATTAGAGAGCTTTTCTGGGATAGAGTTTTGAGTAGAAGAGAATAAACAGAGCAAAGAAAAAAGAAAAGAAAAGAAAAGAAAATTATCTCTTAGAGAAGGATTGGATAGGATAGGATACTGGGAAAGGGGGCTAGGAACATCAGAAAACACACTTCTCATATTTCAAGATACACCTGAGAGTCAGCACTCTATCCAAGTGTGCTGGAGCTAGGCTTATTCCCCCCATCCCCACTAATTAGGGATAAAGACTTCTTTTCTGAAGCCTTCCAAATCATATTACACTGATGTAGGGACTCCAGTGTTGCAGGGAAAAGATCAAAAGTTGTGCCACAAGTCCAGCAAATATTAATGAGCTAACCTTAAGGTTCATTCATAAAGTCATTCATAAATCACTTCCTACTATCGGAGGGGATGTCACTATCTGATTTCACCTGAGCCTTAGAACACTTCTCTGGAGTAAATTTTTGTCATCTACATTGTACAGGTGAGGCAACTGAGACTCAGGGGAATGAACTCAGTGGTGCAGAACATGAGGCTTATAACATCGAATCCAAGACTAAAGGCGGGAGCTTGACTCAGGCCTCTGACTTCTGCACCCCAAACTGCCTCTCTGCTGGCCCACATGGCCTGCATCCTTTCCTGGCAGGCTGCTGCTTCCTCTAAATTCAGAATCGGTTTCCTTCTTGGCATCTCTTTGGGAAGGCAGCCCCAGGGCCTTCCTTATCAGTTTGTGGTTTTCAGATTTCTCTTAGTATGAAAAGGGCTTTATTTCTTGGCATCTAATCCCCTACCTCGCCCACCCCCTCTTCTTCAATACTTCCTGAGCCTTCCTGTTGGTTTTGAGTTATGAACACCCCGGGTTGACAACTGGAGTCAATTTCTGTATTTGATTCAAAGGAAACTCAATTGAGTGGATTCTATACAATGGTGAACTTAGTGGGTCATTACATCTTAAGTAATTCCCAGGAAATGTGATGAAACTATAGAACAGGCATCCTTAACCTTCAATAATACGAGCGGAGAGTGAATAAGCTCTTTGGTTTTTAATAACACCTGTGAGACTATTGATGTTTCACCACCAATATGGAAGAAAGAAAAAAAGGGAGAGAATGTGAAAAGGAGTGGAAACAGGAGAAGGAGGAGTGATGGAAAGAAATACATAGATATGCAAATACTGGGAATCAAAGAGTAAGTATATGCAATATTTTTCTGACCTCAAAAGTTTCTCCTTTGTTTCTGAGCTGATTTAGGCATTGTTTAGTAAACACAATTAGCAGTTTCACTGGGTTCCTTTAATGCCACTGAATGCATTAAATCAGTAATTTGTGTGCTAGGCTTACACTGAGTTAGCAGCTAAGAAAATGGCAGATGTAATCAATAACATACTGACTCACAGACCAAGCTGCTTTGGCCCCTATTAAGGTCCATGATATCTATTTATTGAATCTCATCTACAGAATATGGACAAATTACAAAATTACAAAATAGTCTTGATCATTTCCTATAGTTATTTACTTTTCCTTCTTCCTCTAAGTCCTTACAAATTCAAACGGGAGGCAGAGGGTAGGAATTCACAGGTCAAATACCATTTTAACCATTTATCCCAATGTATATTTGCATTTTTAAAATTGTTTTTATTTATTTTTTAATATGTTTTTATTGGTGCATTGTAGTCTCACATCACAATGAGTATCAGTTGATTGCCAAGAATCCCTCTCTCCCTGATTTAGTGAGGCATGCCATTGTTTTATTGTCATTTAAACATTATGATTTATCTAAGGTGAAACAGATGAAGGTCAGAACATGTCAATGAGGTCAAGAGAACTTTCAACTGTATTTGCCCTAGATCTCTGGTCCTTATCTGTTACTCGAGATGTCTTTGAATCCCCTGACATGAGAGAATTGGGTGTTTGGGGTGTCTATACTCATAGAATAATGATAAAAAACGTTTCATATATACTTAAAACTTGTATTTTATAACCTGCCAACTTCATTAAGCTTTTGACTCATCCTTACCTTTACTTTCAGTATGAACATAATCCTTGGAATTCAAGCATGTGAAAATAAATCATGTATTGGTGGGTGTATCTGATTAGTTTCACTAGTAGAACTGTGAATTATTGAGAAAAAATAGTAGTTGGATTTGACACAAATCTTAATTGTTAATATGCAAAAGGCAATATAAGGAAAGATTTTAAATATGCCAAAAAAAGAGAGATATGGTGTAAATAAGTGTGGAAGACATGTGCAAAGCTTAAACATTTAGCATTCAGTGGTTATACTATATATTTGTGTACCAAAAAGCATTCAAGAGAACAGATACCACAGTATGCACATCTCCAGTGCTGTTTCTCTGTATTGATCCAGGGAAAGTTGGTAATTAGAGCAAAGGCACAAGTTGTACAATAATTCTGAATTTGCATTCACACAGGGAAAGGTGTTTGCTGTCTTAGTTTGATTTTCCTCTTTCTGGACCTCATGATTCCTACTTCATTGCCTTCATGTGCATTTTTGTAGGATATCTCAACTGTGTAGGTTCTCCCCTGCCCCCACACTTGTTAATATTCTGTCCAATCCCAAACTGAAGCTTACAGAAGGGCTGGATGATATTGGCAAATCACGATTAGGGCAAAGGATATGAACGAACTGAGCTGCCGCCTTGTGCTGTCTACTGCTTTTCTCTCTTAAGACTTCTGAGGTGTGTGTGCTTGGCAAAGGTAGGAGACAAAGGCAGGTCACCTTTTGGGTTCCTATTTCAAAGAGAATTACAGGCACAGTAACCATGGTAATAGTCACTGTTACTTAGCACACAATATAAATGCTTTTGTATCCATCATCTTGCTTAATCCTTTCAATAACCCAGGAAGGAAGGTAATATCATTGTATTTGGCAGGTGAGAAGAAGAAGATACACACACACAGTTAGGTAATGAGCTCAAAGTGGCACAGCTGGTGAATGGAAGTGTCAGGATTTAAGCCTCGATGTGTCTCTCACTAAAGCCTGCACTTCTGTTACTGTACTTAATGCTTTTTAAAAAGCAAGCTCTCAGGAAGGTGGGGGTGAGATGCGGGCCCCTGCTTACCAGGTCTTTCCACATTATCACATCCTCTCTCCGTTGCACTTCCCCCTTGCTTCTCTACCCACCACACTAAGCAGATAGCAATGGGAGGAACCAAAAGACAGACACTAGTTATCATCTACTCGGAAGTAAAAGGGATGACTCTTCTAGAGTAGACTGTACAACACTGTTTGATTATGTCACCACATCCGATCCTCAAGTGCTCCCCCTTTCTATGAAGCAAATATTAAGAGAATTATTTAGACAGAATTTCCTTGAAACATAGATAAATTATATTTCAGAATTAAGGGTACTAGAGACTCATTATCATTTATTTGCATCTCAGTCTTCCTCTGTTGGCCCGAGCAAGTGGTCCTCAAACCTTGGCACGAGTGAGACTCATTCAAGAGGTGAATACATCAGTGTTTGTTGGTCGTAAGTAATATAAATCTTTCCTGGCTATTGTAAGCAGCCAGGATTGAGCAGTTCTCAGGACTAAAGGGAATCCTAGAGAACCAGGCCAGAAAAAGTTGGGGATGAGGCAGCTCTAGGGTCTCCATAGGAGAAATTAATTTTCTTTTCTGTCTACACTCAATTTGATGATCTCATTGGATCCCAGGGTTTTGGATTATTGTCTATATTATTTGGAATTCTAAGTTGGGCTCGATTCCCACCCCTCTCTATAACCCCATCTTGACTGAGGGTGGAGCTATGAAGATAATGGGATTTCAATTCTCTGATTAGGTCATTAATCAGTTGACCTTGACTTCATCAAAAGGGTGATTGTTCTGGATTTGGCTGAACTAATCGACTGAGCTCTTCAAAGAAGGACTGGGTCCTTCCTAGAGGAAAAGATTCTATGAGAAAGAGAGTCTGTTGCTGGCTTTGAGGAAGAAAACAGTCATGTGGTAGAGAAGGCTGCCTGGCAGGGTATTGCAGGCTTCTAGGAGCTGAAAGTGACACTTGATCAATACCCAGCAAAAAAAAAAAAAAAAAATGGAATGTTTAGTCCCATAGTCACAGGAACTGAACTTGGCTGTCAACCAGTGAGCTAGGAAAAAGATGAGTCTCACTGTGGCCCCAGCCAACACTTTGATTTTGGCCTGTGAAAGCAGAGAAACCAGCCATGCTGTGCTGGGCTTCTGACCTGCAGAACTCTGAGACAGTGGGAATTGTTCTAAGCTGCTTGGCTAGTGGCAATAGAAAATTAATATACCAGCAACACACCAATGACTCTAAAATGAAGATTCCCAGTCCTGTTTGTTTCCTGAACTTCAGCCTGATATCCAGCTGCTGATGTGATATCTCTATCTGGGGGTCGAGTAGACATGGCATACTTAATGTGTTTCAACCAGGCTCACCATCTTTCCTTTCTTCCAACTCACTCTTCCTCCAGTCCTTTATCTAAAACATGACAACTCTATCCTTGTGGTTGTCTAACTGAATGATGTTGACTCATGTTTCATGCTCAATCCATCAGCAAATCCTTTGACTCTAGTTTCAAAATATTTCTAGAATTTACCACCTCTTGCTAACTTCTCTGCTATCACTCTGATCTCTGCCACCATAGTGTTTCACGTAGAATAACGTAGTAGCTTCTAATTGGCCTCCTTGACTCCACCTTAGCCCTCTCACAGTCTGTTTTCAACACAAACCAGATGGATGCTGTCAAAGGAAAAGCAGATCTGGCCTCTTATCTGCTTAGCACCTCCAGTGCTCTCTGGTAGGCTGGGTTATTTGTCCCCATTCTCTATTTCTCCCATGAGAGGTGAAGTATGCACCACTATTCCTTGACTTTGGCTTGGCCTGTCCTTGCTTGAGGAAGTGGGCAGAAAAAGGAAAAGAAACACTTATAGTCGTGTACACCAGTCTGTGGTTGTTTATTTTGAAGCAATAGCTGATTGAGACAGGCTCAGAGGAGAAGCCAAAGAAGTGTTTCCCGTGGCCTGCAGGGCCCATAATGGCCCTAATCCCTCCCTTCTCATTTCCTGCACTTCAGACAGCCTGGCCTTTTTTCTTATCCTTGACCTTGCTAGGCCTACTCCCACTTCGGCCTTTGCACTTGTTTTCTCTGCTGGACTACATCTCCCCTCACAGTCTCCTGCCTTTGGGTTTTCACTCAAATGTCACGTTCTCAAAAAGAACTGTTTGCAGGTGAACCTCACTTTCTTTCCCTATCTCCCTTCCTTTTTTTTTCTTACAGTCCTTATTACTCTACTACATATTACTTTTTTTTCTTCTTATGTTTGACTCCCATCCCCTTCAATGTCAGCTTCATTCACAAGGGTAGGAATTTTTGTTTGATTTATTTACTCCTGAATCCCAAGTTCCTGGAATGGTGTTCAATAGGCTTTATTGAATAAATGCAGGTGTGGATGAATTAGTTTCTGATATCTTATCTTGGGTGCCACTTTTTCTTCTCATTCTGTAACACTTTGCCCAAGAATCAATATCCAGGAAAGATGAGGCCTGGCTTGGATACCATATTCCTTTACTAGAGCCAGGCAAGACACTTTCCTTCACCACCCCCAGTGGAGAGGGGGGGATTCCTGCAAAAGAATTGGGCAGGTTGTGACCTAAACAAGGGAGAATGGCTGACAGAAAGCTGAGGAACAGGGAGCAGTTACCTGGGCCCATCCTCATATCCTGTCCTAGATCCTACCTCAGTGTCTGTAGCTCACATTCTGAGAAAAACTAGATATAGAAAAACACCTTAGAAAAGTCCTTTAAGACTCTCAAAGATGGGCAAGGAAACTGGAGACTATCTTTGTTTATAAGGGGGAGAGAAACACCATCAGAAACCGTTGGAAGAAATAAGCCCTGGAGACGTAGGATAGGGAACCTCACAGAACAGGAAGGTGCCCAGGGGTTTCCAGCCTTCCCCAGATGCTCCCATCTGGAATCCTGATCTAGCCCTTCACCATCTGTTATAGTTTGGATATAGATTGTCCCCTGAAGAGCTAATGTATTGATGTTTAGAGGTGATTCAATTGAATCATGAGGATTCTAATTTCATTAGTGGGTGAATTCATTGTAATGGATTTACTGGGTGGTAACTTGTGCAGGTGGAGTATGGCCTTGGGGACTGTGCATGTGTCCATGAACCCTCTTCCAGTTCTCTCTCTGCTCCTGGCCTCCATGGTATAAGATCAGATACATCTGTAGATATAACCTGGCCGAACATGGACTGAGCACTCTGAAACCACAAGCACTGTGAGCAAATAAATCTTCTTTCTCTAAATTGTTGTCATCAGGTATCTGGGTCACAGCAGTGAGAATGCTATTGAAACACCTTCCCTCTGGCTTTTCCCAGCAGAGCCACTGTCTCAGGCCTCAGAGTGCCAGCGGACACGCTGCTCCTATTACCTGGCTAGCAGGGAAGAGGTGAAAGGGGACTTCCACTTGCTTCCAGGACTGCAATGCAGGAGACACATCCTTGCCATCCAGGATGGGGATCCCAGCAACACATTCCCATTGTTGTCACGGTGTCCAGGTCACCATGATTACAGTGAACCTTGGCTGTATTGTGCGCATGACAGACTTCTGCAGGGTGGCGCCACACCATGTGTATGGGAGAAAGACCATTCTGAGCAGCAGATACCAAGTGATGACTTGTTTTTGGAACACAGATTTCAAGTCGGAAATTATAGTTCTAGAGAAGGAAAATCACACAGTCTTTCTAGGTAAAGTGACTTCGTGTTTAATAGCTTGCAAAGGCTGACTTCTTCCCCAGCCCCCTGCCATTTTGGTGTGAATGTCATATTTGGTTAAGTCTATTGGGAGGTTGTAATAAGGTCTTTGATTTGTACAATAAGAAACACTAGTCCCTTACGTTCTAGACACTTGCCTTTCTCACAGCTTAGTTGCCCAATTACCCATCTTAAACATTTCCCATTCAATGGCAGTGAATACACTCCTCATGCAGGTAGCTCATGGAAAAATGGATCAAGGAGGTACAATTCTTCTTCTTCTTTTTTTTTTTTTGGTGTCTTCTTTTTTGGTACTGGGGATTGAACCGAGGATATTGTGCATACAAGGCAAGCGCTTTGCCACTGAGTAACATCCTAAGCCAATGAGGTACAATTCTATGCATAACTGTGAGCCTTTTAGAGATAGTTCTTATTTAAATTCATTCATTTTACCCTTAGATAATGCATTTATTGATTTGTTGAATTCTTGTATTATTACTTTCTGTCATTGGTTTAGGGCATTTAATGTTATATTTGTAATTTTAACACCATAGGTATTTCTGAGTCCTAGAAATTAGGTTTGAAGAGTCAAAGTCTGAATACTGATAATAATACTAGTAGTAATAATTATAATAATAATCCTAGCATCAATCATTTTTGATAATTTATTATGTGCTTTGGACAGTGCTAGTCATGTACATTATGTCATTTAACATTTCAAATCACTGACTCTTCTATTAGTCTAATGGAGGTTCATTTAAGAAGTGCTGGTTTTGAAATCAGACAAATGTGGGTCTGAATCCCACCTGTGACACCAAACTGGCTGTGTGATGGTGGGTTAGTTACTTAAACCTCCTTATAAAGTGTGGATAGCAATCCCTATCTTATAGGATCTTTGTGAAACTAAAATGAAATATACTGATATATAGAAAAGACTCATTATGAAGTTATATACTCCTCTCTTAATAGGCAGTGGCTCTGGATAATGATAATAAATTTATCATGTGCTACACACATCAAAACTCCTTATCTGTGCAAATAAACAAATAGGGGTGGAATGAATAGGGAAAACTCCTACTACCCAGGGCTCAAGGAGGCAATGCAGACACATTTTGATTTTGACTGATAATAGCCATTTGCTAACCATCAACAAATGGGAAGATCAACAAAGGTTCTTCCCTTAACTATATCCCCAAATCCAAGATGGGCTGACCACCAATTATTACCTCTAAACACTTATTACTTCTCACTGGGGGGTTCAGTCTTTGAGTTGTGCAAGAGCCATCAATAAAAAGCAGAGTTCATGGTATTTGGGAGGTGGGAAAGATACCCTTTAAAACATGCTTTGCCCAAGATAATTATAAACACTGGTGAATGATGCAGGCAAATGAGCATCCTCTTCTATGGGAGGGGAAGGCATGCTGCTGATTTTCCCACAAGACATCTGTTTTGGAATTCTCAGTGACTTACTGTTTTCTCTACCATGGGACTCTCTACCATTTACTGACTCACTGTCTCTGGAGAATTTTCTTCTGAATTTTAAACGAAGAAGGAGGAGGAGGAGAAAGTGGAGGAAGAAGTAGTAGAAGAGGAGGAGGTAAGAAGAAGAAGAGGGAGGGGAAGAGAAGGAGAAGGAGAAATAATAGAGTGATAGAAGAGATGTAAAGCAAGAAAGAAAAATGAGAAAAGAGGAAACGAGAAAGAAGGGAGAGGAAAAAAGAGCAAAGGAAGGAGAGAGAAAATTCAATGTGTGTTACAGAGGCTTAGAGTTAGACTGTTTAATGTTTCACCTTGTTCAAATTAAGTAAAATAAAAATTGCAAATATTCTGATTATTAATGGCATCATTAAAGTAGTTCAAATTGAGTGTTTATTCAATCAGTGGTCCCCCTATTAACCTAGTGGATTAATAGCTGCTCCTCCCAGCACATGTGGTCTAGTTGGGGGTATAAAAAATTAGAGAACTAAGCCGGGTGTGGTGAAGCATGCCTGTAATCCCAGTACTTGGGAGGCTGAAACAAGAGAATCGCAGATTCAAGGCCAGCCTCAGCAACTTAGTGAGACCCTCAACAACTTAGTGAGAACCTGTTTCAAAGTAAAAAATAGAAGGACTTGGGGTGTAGCTCAGAGGTACAACATCCTGGTACCACAAATATATATATACACACATGCACATATGTGAACTAAATAGATGTCCTATAATCAGTAAGAAAATTGCTAGAAAGGCATTTATTTTAGTTCTACAGGTTTCTAGAAAGATAAAAAATTAACAACAACAACAACAACAAAAAGACAAAGAGTGTCCCGATCGCGTACCTTTGGAAAGTTCTGGATACTTCTTTTCCTAGGAGAATCAAGGTGTGCATTAGCACTTTGAAAGTTTCTCTCTTGCAGTGGGAGAACTGCCTGAGCCTGGGTTTCCCGAGGAGCCGAGGCTGCCAGCGCTGTGTGTGTGGGGAGTTTGTTAGGGAGTGTGAATTCAGAGACAGGCAAGGAGCAAAGCAAGATGAGGGAGGGAAGGAGAGGAAGCCATCTCAAGGATGCCTGACTGAGTCCATCAGGACGAAGCGAGTCTGGCGTTTCACTTTGAGGGACTTTCGACTGCAAAAGGAGATGGAGATGGAAACCAGGAAAATGTTCAGAAAGAGAGAGCAGAATCTTGGGAACTAGCATTTGAGTCTCTGACTAGAGCCTGCGCAGTGTCTCAGCGTTGTCCACCTGGGAGATGAAAGGTGAGTGTTTATCCCCCGCTCCTGACCGCTTTGGTCGTGGGTGGCTTCCTGTCCTAATGCTGAGCAGTTCCCATGGAGGAATTGGGCAGGCATGTCAGAGAAGCCCCAGGCAGGAAGGACAGGCTCTGGGCATTGGCCAAAGGGAAGCATGACCAGCTGGCTCCGGAGTGAGCCTGGTCCCAGCCTCCTGGAACTGGCCTCGTCACATGGTGGCTGGAAGTGGTAGGACCAAGAGAATCTGGGAATTGTGTGCAAGTGCTGGCTGGACTCAGATTGGATAGGAGTGTTTTGAATGGAGGGAACAAGGAAGCGCCAGAAACATTTCCCTTGTGGCTGGTCTCCCTTGTGGTCTTATCTCAGGACCCCAGTCTTCCCTTCTACACAGTGGCTATGTGAAGGAAATGACTATTTTCCCCACTCGACGGCTGTTTAGTGGAGCAGGGGCCTGCGTGCAGGCAGGATCTCTGCTGTCACAGAGGTGGGCCAGTTCACTGGGGGCAGCCCTGTGCGTGGCCGTGTGGGCACAATTGAGAACAGAGGGGCTGGGGAGAAACTCCAAAGCAGGCAGGATGTGTTGAGGAGGATGTCATGTGTCCTGCAGGGTGCACGGTGAAGAGAAATGGCGTTTTAAGAATTTATCGGGAAAATAGCAAAGGACTAAGAATGACCACACACTGAGTGACTTTAGAGGGATCTGTATGTTCTTACCTGCCACCCTAAAAACATGACAGAGTGTGACAACGAAGAAAGGGGGAAAAAGAATTAGGATGGACAGGTTGGGATGCAGATGACCTGCTAGATGGTCCTGTGTAGATGGCTTTGGCCATATACGGAGGCATCTGTGGTCACAGATAGGACAATCAGTTGAAATTGTGAAGTGAATTGTTTTAATGAGCTCTGTTTAGTTTTCTCATGCAAATCCCTTTTTGTGACAAGTCGCTTTTATTTTATTTTATTTTATTTATTTTTTGCAGTACTGGGGATTGAACCCAGGGGCATTCTACCTCTGAGCTACACCCCCAGCCCTATTTTTTTTTT